>CM053034.1:20433897-20591397 GCA_028564925.1 Lithobates sylvaticus
TGCCACTTATCAGTGCTGCATATTAGTGCCACCTATCAGTTCAGTGCTACATATTAGTACCTCCTCATCAGCGCCACCCCATCAGTGCCGCCTCATCAGTGCCCATCAGTGCGACCTATCAGTGCTGCATATTAGTGCCTCCTCATCAGTGCCCTTCAGTGCTGCCTCATTTGTGCCCATCAGTGCCACCTCATCAGTGCCTATCAGTGCCACCTATCAGTGCCCATCATTGCTGCATATTAGTGCCTCTTTATAAGTGCCACCCCATAAGTGTTCTTCAGTGCTGCCTCATCAGTGCCACCTATCAGTGCTGCATATTAGTGCTGCTTTATCAGTGCCACGCCATCAGTGCCCTTCAGTACTGCCTCATCGGTCCCACCTTATCAGTGCCACCTATCAGTGCCCATCAGTGCTGCATATTAGTTCCTCCTCATCAGTGCCACCCCATTCGTACCCTTCAGTGCCACCTCATCAGTGCCCATAAGTGACCCCTCATCAGTGCCCATCAGTGCCACCTCATCAATCCCCATCAGTCAGTGCCACCAGTGCTATAAATGCTCATCAGTGATGCATATCTGTGCCACCCATCAATTAAGTGCCCATCAGTGCTGCATATTAGTGCCTTCTCTTTAGTGCCACCCCATCAGTGCCCTTCAGTGCTGCCTCATAAGTGCCCATCAGTGCCACTTATCAGTGCTGCATATTAGTTCCGCCTCATCAGTGCCACCCCATCAGTGCCCTTCAGTGCCACTTCATCAGTGCTGCATAAGAAGATATCATTAGTCTGTATTGTGCTGTGTAAACTGTTACATGATATAAAAAAAAAGTATCGGTAATCGGTACCGGCGAGTACTTGAAAAAAAGTATCAGTACTTGTACTCAGTCTTAAAAAAGTGCTATCGCTGCAACCCTAGAAATAATACTGCTTTTTTTTAGCAAAGTAGCGCAGAAAAAACACATTATAATATGCGCCAACATGTCACAACACACTTCAACCAATACAATTATAGAAGTAAAAACAAAAAGGAAAAAGGCGAGCAGGATGATGCGTTATAACAGCGATCTGCGATGAGTTCTGATCACAATAACGGGCGCTGTATGGTGCTGTGAATGATCCCTAAAATGTCGGAGTGGCACTTGTTCTCCCTCTCTGTAGGATGTGGGGATTTCTGAAGAAAGTGAAACATTGCTTTCACTGGGTGATTAGGACAGGAGATTACACAATCCACAAGACTTTCAAGGATTTTACAGAATCAGCTCCGTTTCCTGTAAGTCATTCACAGCAGCTACAGAATTCAGATAAGAGCGGAGAGGTGACATGGCATCAATATGCGGACAACATTCTTATCATTGCAGGAAACAGGGTCATGGTTGTAATACATGTACACATGACATCGATACATTTATTGGGAATAATCATATGATTATGGTCCGGGTAAACGTCATATGACGTCCTCCCGAATCACACCTCATGCGTGCCCACGGGGCTTTGCTGCGGCGCGATCTGTCACCGGCTGTGTCCATCGGACTGCCTGCTGCTGGTACCAAGTAACTGCTGTGACCAACCACAGCAGATCACATGACAACTGTAAACAATGGATGGCTTCCTTTCATGCCATCCATTGTGTACAATTGTGTTTGCTATATGTGATTGGTCACAGTGATCACATGGTACAGACAGGGCCAATCACAGCCCGTGATGTCATAAGTCTAGGCTTTTTACCAGAAAAGAAACAGGAAGTGGGCTTTATAAGGTATTTACTCTCAGAAAAAAAAAACGTTTTATTATCCAAAGTTAAAACAACAAGGGCAGAAGATTTAATGGATGGAAAGTTGAAAAAATTACTGATGTTCTGCTTTAACCACGCTGCATTCACACCTGAGCATTTTGAAGCCTGAAGCTACAAAACGCTAGAGGGGAAAAAATACTTTATTCTCTATGGAGATGGTTCACATCTCCACTCCAAAACGCCTGAAGCTCAAACAAGTTCCGGACCCTTTTTTGTCGCTGGAATCGGGCAGATTTGGGCATTTTTCTTCTTTCTACATTGGTGACCCTTTGCTCTGTACAAAATTGCGGCAAAACGCGGTAAAAAATGCAGCGAATCGCGGTAAAAAACACCGCAAAAAACGCCGCAATTCTATGCTCAGGTGTGAATGCAGCCTTAGCCCCGGACCAATTTGCAGCCAAAGGACCAGGCCCCTTTTTGTGATTCGGCACTGCGGCACTTTAACTGTGTGACGTGGCTCCCAAACAAAATTGGCGTCCTTTTTTCCCACAAATAGAGCTTTCTTTTGGTGGTATTTGATCACCTCTGCAGTTTTTTTTTTTTTGCGCTATAAACAAAAATAGAGCGACAATTTTGAAGAAAAATGCAATATTTTTTACTTTTTGCTATAATAAATATCCTCAAAAAATATATAAAATTTTTTTTTTTTTTTTCCTCAGTTTAGGCCGATATATATTCTACATATTTTTGGTAAAAAAAAATCGCAATTAGCAAATATTAATTGGTTTGCGCAAAAGTTATAGTGTTTACTAAATTGGGGATAGTTTTATCGCATTTTTATTAATATTTTTTTTTACTAGTAATGGCGGCGATCAGTGATTTTTATTGTGACTGCGACATTATGGCGGACACATCGGACATTTTTTACACATTTTTGGGACCATTGTCATTTATACAGCAATCAGTGCTATTTGAATGCACTGATTCCTGTGTAAATGACACTGGCAGTGAAGGAGTTAACCACTAGGGGGCGGGGAGGGGTTAAGTGTGTGTGTGTTTTTTTTTTTTTACAGTAGGGGGCGTGGCTTTGCGTCTGACGTCACTGATCGGCTTTCCCGATGACAGGGAACAGCCGGGCAGTGTAGGAAGCGCGGGGAGAGGTTTGTTTACACAGACCTCTCCCCGTTCTTCAGCTCTGTGACCCGATCGCGGGACACCAGCAGCGATCGGGTGCGCTGGTCCCGCGGCCGCGGTCACGGAGCTCAGTACGGGGTCACAAGCGCGCGACCGGGCTCTAAAAGGGCTACGTACCGGTACGTGGTTGTGCCCAGCCGTGACATTCTGCTGACGTATTTCGGCGTGAGGCGGTCCTTAAGTGGTTAAATACCACCACAAGAAATCTCTAGTTGTATGAACAAAACGATAAAAATTTAGTTAGTGTACAATGTTGCATGACCGTGCAATTGTCATTCAAAATGTGACAGCGATGGAAGCTGAAAATTGGCCTTGGTAGGCAAGGGTGGGGGGGGGGTAAAAGTACCCAGTATTGAAGTGGTTAATTAAACAAGATGACGTTAGAAGCTGATTGGCTACCATGCATAGCTGCACCAGTTTCAGTTTTAGTAAATCTCATTGTTACTGTGTATAGTGTGTAGTTCTAGGTGTATATGGGGGCCGCCATATTGGCCCCTTTCATATGCTGTACTTGCAGTATATCTATAATATGGGTGAACAGTGAGTGATGAGAACGTTGAATAAACAGTGATATTACTTGTAATAGTTTCATCCGAGTCCAAAGAGTTAATGTGGGGTTTTTATTGGTTGGGGTTTTTCCTTTGGTAATTTTTGTTGTTGATGTACATCCTTATCTAATTAAAGTGGACCTGTCATCAGATAAAAAAAAACTGTTATCCTAATTTCAGCTCTGTAATGGGTCAGTGTAACCCTTTCATGTATTTATTACCTCTCACAGAGATCACGGTACTCCCCCTGACACTGCCTTCATCTGCTTTTCTCTCCAGGAGGACGGCGCCATCTTTTTTCAGACATCATCCAGGGTCACCTTCTACTAAGATGCCAGATCAGAGGAGACACAATTATATAAATCCTGGTGCCTGTGCACTTCCTGTCAATATCTGACACATCTTAGTCCCTGCTGCAGCCTCTCACCTTGTGATTTGCTACAAAAATGCCGAAACTCAGCCTCTGATAGTTGAAACATGAAATGTACTGATAATGTAGTCAATAAAAATTGCCCTATTTTGAAAGATTCTTAGTTTCCAGCTATCCTAATATGAAAGTTACAATATTATAGTCTGATCACTGGGGGAGGGGAGACTGAGGAATTGCTTCCACCTGCCTGCAGCAGAATGATGACCTCATCTCAGCCTAGGCAAAGTCACTGGACTGGAGCTCTAGGATGGCTTTTATTGATAACAGGTGGAACTTTATTGAAAAATGATAGTGCTGCTGTATATTGTGACATGTCAGGAGACCTAAGTAATGTTACTGAAAGATTAATTTTAACCACTTCTCGACTGCACTATAGCCGAATCATAGCTACAGCGTGGTCGGCTAGTTCTGGGAGGATGTCATATGACAGCCTCCCGTGATCGCACCGGTCGTGCTGCCGATCAGTGCCCACCTGTGCTGCCAAAAAGTGCTCATCAGTGTTGCCAATCAGTGCCCATCAGTGCCGCCTATCAGTGCAGCCTCATCAAGGCCACCAGTGCCTCCACATAAGTGCCCATCAGTGCCCACAAGTGTCACCTCATCAGTGCCCACCAGTGCTGCCAATAAGTGCCCATCAGTGCCCACTATTGCTTCCTCATCAATGCCCACCAGTGCCGCCTCATCAGTGCCCACCAGTGCCGCCTCGGTGCCGCCTATCAGTGCAGCCTCATCAGCGGCCACCAGCGCCTCCACATCAGTGCCCACCAGTGCTACCAATAAATGCCCATCAGTGCCCACAAGTGTCACCTCATCAGTGCCCACCAGTGCTGCCAATAAGTGCCCATCAGTGCTGCCCCATCAGTGCCCACCATTGCTTCTTCATCCGTGCCCACCAGTGCCGCCTCATCAGTGCCCACCAGTGCCGCCTCGGTGCCGCCTGTCGGTGCAGCCTCATCAGCGGCCACCAGTGCCTCCACATCAGTGCCCACCAGTGCTACTAATAAATGCCCATCAGTGCCCACAAGTGTCATCTCATCAGTGCCCACCAGTGCTGCCAATAAGTGCCCATCAGTGCTGCCCCATCAGTGTCCACCATTGCTTCCTCATCAGTGCCCACCAGTGCCGCCTCATCAGTGCCCACCAGTGCCACCTCGGTGCCGCCTATCAGTGCAGCCTCATCAGCAGCCACCAGTGCCTCCACATCAGTGCCCACCAGTGCTACCAATAAGTGCCCATCAGTGCTGCCTCATCAGTGCCCACAAGTGTCACCTCATCAGTGCCCACTAGTGCTACCAATAGGTGCCCACCAGTGCTGCCCCATCAGTGCCCACCAGTGCCGCCTCATCAGTGCCCACCAGTGCTGCCTCATCAGTGCCCATCAGTGCAGCCTCATCAGTCCAGCCTCATAAGTGCCCATAAGTGCAGCCTCTTCAGTGCACATCAGTGAAGTAAAAAAATGACTTATTTGCAAAAATATATAACTATGAAAACTTTTTTTTTGGATCTTTTTTCGTTTATTTAGCAAAAAAAAAAAAAACCCAGTGGTGATTAAATACCACGAAAAGAAAGCTCTCATTTTTCTCCTTCACTGATGTGCACTAAAGAGGCTGCACTTATGGGCACTTATGAGGCTGGACTGATGAGGCTGCACTGATGGGCACTGATCAGGCAGCACTGGTGGGCACTGATGAGGCGGCACTGATGAGGAAGCAATGGTGGGCACTGATGGGGCAGCACTGATGGGCACTTATTGGCAGCACTGGTGGGCACTGATGAGATGACACTTGTGGGCACAGATGGGCATTTATTGGCAGCACTGGTGGGCACTGATGAGGTGACACTTGTGGGCACTGATGGGTATTTATTTTTGAGAAAAAATGATAACAACTTTGTTTGGGTACAGCATTGTATGACCGCGCAATTGTCATTCAAAGTGTGACAGCACTGAAAGCGGAAGATTTTCCTGGTCAGGAAGGGGTGAAAGTTCCCAGTAGGCAAGTGGTTAATAAAGTTGACTGATTGCCACCAAATTCAACTTCTCACAATTCCTTTAGCTTACCAGGAGGAAAGGAAAACCCGCCCAAGCAACTGGATCCAATTTTTCCACACCAGGAATACACATTTCTTCATGATAACCCCGCTCTCCCCTCAAGGACAGTTGAATCATTGCCTAGAATAGAATATGTCTCTCCTAATTAATATATAATAATTCTATATATTATTAGCAGAAAGAAAAAAAATTATCCAATGCATTTCAGCACACTCTGCATAAGATGTAAGCGTTCATCTGGGGGGTAGAAAAGGGGACGGCAAAAAATTTGAAGACACACCTATTCCCCACCCCCCGCGCAAAAAAAAATTCATTATTGCTTCCAACGTTCGTTGGCCTCACAACTCTTCTGACCGCCGTTCTCCTGGCAGGAGAAAAGCAGCATCAAAAAATGTGCCCAATGCGCATTCAGTGGCATCAAGCATTTTGGCGTTTATTCATTTTTATTGCCCAAAATATTAATTTTGTTCTTCCCATTGAAATAACCCCTTAAAGGCCCGGCCTTTTTTGCCTACAAGTAAAAATCAGTTTTTCTTGCTGAACATTATATATTGTTTTTTTAACAGAGACCTTAGAGAATGTAATGGCGATTGTTGCAATTTTTACATATCACACGGTATTTGTGCAGTGGTTTTTCAAATGCAAATTTTTGGAAAAAATAACACTTTAAATAATTTTAATGCAGAAAATACAATATATAACCAAATTTTTAGTAAAATGTAAAAGCTGATGTTACACTGAGTAAATAGATACCTAACATGTCATCTAACATGCGCACGCTCGTGGAATGGCAACAAACTTCAATACTTAAAAATCTCCATAGGCGACGCTTCAAAAAATGTCATAGGTTACCTGTTTGGAGTTACAGAGGACTAGCGCTAGAATTATTGCTCTCACACTAACTTTAGCAACGATACCTGATAAAGTATGTGTGGTGCGAACACCATTTACATATGCGTGCGTGACATATGTATGCGTTCACTTCTGCGTGGAGGGATGGGGGCCTTTTTTAAAAAAAATATCAAATTTATTTTATTTTTTATTTTTACACTGTACCTTTAAAAAAAATTTTGTAAACATCCCTTGTAATAGAAATAAGAGATGACAGGTCCTCTTTATGGAGAGATCTGAGGTCTATAAGTCCCCAAATATCTCCTCTACCTTTGAAAGCAAAAGATAAAAAATATATATATATATTTTTTGCTTTAAAAAAAAAAAAAAAAAATAGGTCCTCCTAGATCATAGCGGTGATCAGAGACGATCTGGTCTCTCCTCACCTCTGTGACCAGCCGCGCGAACTGTCAGATTGTTTCCCCGAGCTCACCGGAAGAGAAGGATCGAGCAGCCGGAAGGGGGAGATGACCCCTTCCGCTGATTCTGAAAACGATCCAGCAGCTAATTAGCCACTCGGACCACTTTCATGAGAAAGAGGATCGCCTGCTGAAAAATATAAAACAGGGTTATGGCTTGGCTGATAGCTTCAGCCGTAACCCCGGTAAACCACTTGCAAGCCGCAAAGTATATATAGGTATGTATATATGTATGTATTGCAGTCGGCAAGTGATTTGTGAACATGCATAGAAAAAATATATATATTTCGCGTAACATACACTTGATTCCAGGGGCGTTGCTAGGTCTACAAAAGATCTGGAGCTAGAGCCCATAGCAGCGTAGTAAAGAAAGTCATACACTTGGGCGGGCATACACATGTATATAATATACGTACGTGTGTATGTGTGTGTGTATATATAATCCCAGAGAGCCCCACACTTACATCAGGGTCCCCAGAGAGCCCCCTTACATCAGGGTCCCCATAGAGCCCCCTTACATCAGGGTCCCTAGAGAGCCCCCCTTACATCAGGTTCCCCAGAGAGCCCCCCTTACATCAGGGTCCCTATAGAGCCCCCCTTACATCAGGGTCCTCAGAGAGCCCCCCACTTACTTCAGGGTCCCCAGAGAGCCCCTTACATCAGGGTCCCCAGAGAGCCCCCTTACATCAGGGTCCCCAGAGAGCCCCCCTTACATCAGGGTCCTCAGAGAGCCCACCACTTACTTCAGGGTCCCCAGAGAGCCCCCCTTACATCAGTGTCCCCAGAGAGCCCCTTACATCAGGGTCCCTATAGAGCCCCCCTTACATCAGGGTCCCCAGAGAGCCCCCCTTACATCAGGGTCCCCAGAGAGCCCCCTTACATCAGGGTCCCCAGAGAGCCCCCCTTACATCAGCGTCCCCAGAGAGCCCCCCTTACATCAGCGTCCCCAGAGAGCCCCCTTACATCAGCGTCCCCAGAGAGCCCCCTTACATCAGGGTCCCCAGAGAGCCCCCCTTACATCAGCGTCCCCAGAGAGCCCCCTTACATCAGCATCCCCAGAGAGCCCCCTTACATCAGGGTCCCTATGGAGCCCCCCTTACATCAGGGTCCCCAGAGAGCCCCCTTACATCAGGGTCCCCAGAGAGCATCTCCCTTACATCAGGGTCCCCAGAGAGCATCTCCCTTACATCAGGGTCCCCAGAGAGCCCCCCCTCCCCTTGGGGACACCTGCAGAGACTCGAGGCTATGGGCCACAGATTCAGGGCTATAGCCCCAAAAGCCACCCCCTAGCAACGCCACTGCTTGATTCCAAGCTTTATTAATTTGTGTTTTAATGTCTGCCTGAAGTTCCTCTTTATTATGGATGCCGGTGTTATCAGTAGCCAAGCAGTTTCATTTGTGCCGTCATAACAAGCTGGGGAATTCTGGGGGGCATTCTGATGCCTCCTTATCTGTGGCTTCTCCTGAAGAGGAGTCGGTCCAGGGGAGGTTTCATTTTTGAGGCCGTGAAGGAATATTTTTCTTTTTCAAGTTTTTTATTTCTTTTTTTCAGATATTTATTCTCATATATTCTAAGCTATAGTCTGAGTCACTCTAATCAAAAGAGAATTGTTTGATTTCCACCTTGCTTCCTTCCTGTCATTAGACAAAACAACCCCATTGTATCATTTTCAATGCCTTTCAAAGTTCACTTTCATTTTTTAAATTACAAATTCCCCGAAAAGCGCCAACGTCAGACCTGGAATTCTGCAAGACAGACCCATGGGTCAGATGAGTTGTGGAATAGAACATCAAATATTTCCAGGGAACTCCAGCCAAAGGCAAGAAAGATGAATAAATCACCAAATGTTCACACATGTAACCCCTTTAGGTTATCGTTACTTCGGACAGGATACTGTTTTAAATGAATGTTCTCAAAACAATCTACACATTGAATGAAAACAAACCATTTTATTGATACATATAAAACAAAAAAGTAAATAATAAGAATATTCACATAAAATATCAAAAGGCTACGATTGACCCCCTTTATATATACAATGTTTATATATATATATATATATATATATATATATATATATATATATATATATATATATATATATACACATAGATAGATAGGTAGATATCTATATATATATATATAGATATATCTATATATATATATATATAGAAATATATACATATATATCTATATGTATATAGATAGATCGATAGATAGGTAGGTAGGTAGATATCTATATATATATCACATGGCAGAAACTCAATGCATTTAGGCATCCAGACGTGGTGAAGACGAATTGCTGAAGTTCAAACCGAGCACCAGAATGAAGAAAGGGGATTTAAAGCAGAGATCCACCCAAAAGGGGAAGCTCCACTTGTTTGCTTCCTCCCCCCCTTTGCTGCCACATTTGGCCCCTGTCGAGGGGGAAATGGTACCTGTTTTTTGTTTTTTTTTGATAGGTACCCGTCCCCACTTCTGTGAGACCTCACCACGGCGAGGTCCCCCGGAAGTTTGCCCCCAATCCCCTCTTAACTCTTCCGCCAGGCCATTCACAAAGCGCAGCTTCAAATATATTCTGAAGCAGGAGAATGAGCCCAAATATGTTATTTCAGTGTAAAGAAAGTGATGGTTTGGCCCACACAGAGCCCTGATCGCAGGACCATGGAGTCTGTCTGGAATTACATGAAGAGACAGAAGGATTTGAGGCAGCTGGTGTCCTGTCACTACCCACTACCCATCAGATAATGTGTGTTGTGATAAAGTGACGTTCTGAGCAAAAAAATGCTTACTGCGCATGCGCCATGCGTTCCAACACAGCCACTATGCTTTCCAATAGGTTTCCTAATCTGACAGAACACGAAGCCAGCAGTTGACATCTTCTTACACCCAGGCAAGCAGGCAAAAGGTGGCAACGGCCATCTTGGGCTGCCCTATGTGCATTTATCACCTGTAAAGACGCTCATGCTCCTTTTCGGGTGACACGCTTTACGTTATTTTTAAAGAGGTTGTTCGCCATGACTGCCACGGGATCCTGTCGCGTGACAAAAGCGAGCAGAATTGCATCAAGTTTGGGGTGCCAATGAAGGATAATGGCACCCAAACGCGTGTTGCGTGTTTTGCAGCGATTGTCACACAATTTGGAATCACGGGCAGAATCGCGCCAATAGGTGAATGGAGCCTTAACCCTCGTACACACGATCGGATTTTCCGCAGACAAAACCTCTGACTTTTCGTCGTGTACCTGGATTTTGTCTTGCATACAAACGGCAAGGAATTGTCGGCCAACAAACACGAACGTAGTGTCGTATTACGTGTTTTCTTTCAGCTCTTTAGCACCACCCTTTGGGCTCCTTCTGCTAATTTTGTGTTAGTAGAAGTTTGGTGAGTGTTGATTTGCGCTTTTCATTTTGCGCTTTTCAGTTTGCGCTTTTCGGTTGTTTCTAAACAGCCGTTCGTCAACCAGACATGTTGCAGAATCGGAGGAGATAACATGTTATTTATTATTGGCCTTGGAGTTATTGCTTTGACCCAAGTCCAGTCCAGGAACAGGAGGAGGAGGATTTCTTGGACCAAAAACTGGTTGCTTTATTAATCGTGACCAATTATGTCATATGCCTTTGCTGCGGGAGCTCCAGGAGAATAATCCAGATGATTTTCGGAATTATCTCCGGATGATGGACCCCTGCTTTTACCAACACTTGGCATTGTTGACCCCCTATATTAAGAAGCAGGACACATGCATGAGGCTTTTATTTAATTTTTTGGTTGAATAGTAATTTGATTTGGTATATTTTCTATATTTTTGGATGCATAGAATGCCCTTTTTGGTTAACTTCTATTGGCAGATAACATGTCTAATTTTATTTGTTTTCTTTTTTTAATGCACAATAAAAAACATTGTGGAGAATAATACTTGGCTGTGTGTTTTACTTCAAATGACAGTTTGGGAGTCGGCAGTTACATTTAAAAAAATACAATGTAAAGTTAACAAGGGAAACCAACATAGTTGTATCATTGATCTTAAAAACTACGGGATAATGGTGTGTGGTAACTTGCCCAAATAAAAAAAAAAAAAAGGATAATAATATTATTCTTGATAGCACTAGAAAAAAAAAAGTCTTTGAAATTGTGTTTGCGACAGCAGTCTATATAAATACATAATAATTTATTTTTTCATTTTTGAACAAATATACTATTATATTCTTCCCTTTTTTCTCTCATCATTTCACATGCTTTATTGCTTATAGTTATTTATATTGTCCCATTTCACTGTATATGATTGTATATCTGAACACTAGCAAACGAGCTTCCCTATGCTGAATGTGTTGTAATCTTTCTATGTTACTTGTATACATTCCTTGTACTTAAATAAAATACTTTTGACAAGAAATTGTGTTTGCAATAACTCCATCAGTATCACCAGCAAAGCAGCTTCATTATTATCCCATTAAAGATTTCATAATTTGCCGCGTCACGAATGTTAATTCTCCATTACGAACGCTAGTTTACAAGACCGACCGCTTCTGGCTCGCCCTTGCCTCCGAGCATGCGTGTTTGTACTTTGGACTTTTATCCGACGGACTTGTGTACACACGATCGGAAAATCCGACAACAGACATTTGTCCGCGGCAAATTTTAAAACCTGCCATCCAACATTTGTCCGCGGAAAATTTTAAAACCTGCTATCCAACATTTGTCTGTGGAAAATCTGTCTGTGTCCGATGGGGAGCGTACAAAGGGTCAGATTTTCCGCCAACAGCCTGTCATCACACATTTCGGAAAATCCGATCGTGTGTACGAGGGTTTAGTCAAAGGGGGGGGGGGGGGGGGGTTACTGAAGCTGGTGCACATAGAATCTGGTGCACCTGTGCATGGTAGCCAATCAGCTTCTAGGCTTTATTTAGTTAGAAGCTGATTGGCCACAATGCACAGCTGCACTCGATTCTATGTGCACCAGTTTTAGTAAACCTCTCCCATAGTCTTTTGATATTAAATTCTCATTTTTTTATATATAAATGTGTATAAATAAGTGGGGATATTTTCTTTCAAGAATCTGGCTAATGTTGCACTGATGAGAATCAGAAGCAGCAAAAACGTGTTACAAGAGTGACTTGTGTGTATTTTTGGTGATTTAGCAACATTTTGAGTAACTTGATGTCTTCACTTTTCTTTTTGAGCAACGAGATTTATTTTTTTCCACTTGACAATTCTCTGATAATATACTGTAAACCTGGTGTAGTTATCATCACAGAGGGAATTCGGAGAGGGATCATCCTCATTTTTTTTCACATAATTTGGACGCTACTGATTTCTGGCCGGTCAGCATGTGTTGAGGGCCCATTGAAAATCAATGCATAAAAACCAACGAACATGCACATACACTATATTGTCAAAAGTATTGGGACGCCTGCCTATACACACGCATGAATTTTAAAGTGGTTGTAAACCCTTAAAAACCACTTGGACCTACAGGTAAGCCTAGATTAAGGCTTACCTGTAGGTCAAAGAAACGTGGTTTAGGAGATACTTGCCAAAAGACAGGCACCGCCTGTCTACGGCGCATGCGCAATAGACAGCGGCACGCAGGCGCACTGAGTGCGCCACTCTCAGCGGCGCTATGCTGCGAGTGGTGGCTCCTGTGCGCATGCGTGGGAGTGATGTGAGACCCACCAAGAAGATGGAGGCTCCGTACACAAGGGGACAGCTGGCTCCTGTGTCAGGTAAGTGACACATAATGGACTACGATGCATAGTAGTCCATTATGCTTTACCTTTGCAGGGAAACAAAGAGGAAGTAAACCCATTAGGGTTTACTTCCTCTTTAATGGCATCCCGGTCTTAGTCGGTAGGGTTCAATATTGAGTTGGCCCACCCTTTGCAGCTATAACAGCTTCATCTCTTCTGGGAAGGCTGTCCACAAGGTTTAGGAGTGTGTCTATGGGAATGTTTAACCATTCTTCCAGAAGCGCATTTGTGAGGTCAGGCACTGATGTGGATGAGAAGGCCTGGCTCCGCTCTAATTTATCCCAAAGTAGTTTTATTGGGTTGAGGTCAGGACTCTGTGCAGGCCAGTCAAGTTCCACCACCCCAAACTCGTTCATCCATTTCTTTATGGACCTTGCTTTGTGCACTGGTCCAAATCATTTGGTGGAGGGAGATTATGGTGTGGGGTTGTTTTTCAGGGGTTGGGGTTCCAGTGAAGGGAACTCTTAAGGCGTCAGCATACCAAGACTGTTTGGACAATTTCATGCTTCCAACATTGTGGGAACAGTTTGGAGATGGCCCTTTCCTGTTCCAACATGACAACCATTGTATTCTACACTATGTGGAGCCTTTTTTTTTTTTTGAGTTGGACATCACGGACACCCTGGTGAGAGGATTCGCCTACAGGTCCATTGAGCATCGGTCGGAGCACCATTGAAAGGCCCTGGCGGGGTAATCAGTTACTGCCCTTTTATACAAAGAGGTCCAGTACTGGTGGTAAGAGGGCATTTCTTCTATACCAACGGTGGTGGTATCTTGTGGTGTTTAGTCACACAGGGGACTGGTGCTGACTGTGTACCACCGTGATTGTGACCCACGTGTGAAGTATTATCTGCAAGATCGATTGCTCTTTTATACAGAAAATAATCCTTTATCACTTAAAGGGGACTCTTGTTTTTTGTTTTTTTTTATGTTTTCTTCTTCTTCCATACTTTGAGATTCATATTATCTTTTGAAGCGCGACTCTGTTTTATATAAAAAATATAACATGTTTGTTATTAAAATAAAAAATTACTTTGATTGATTATGGCATAATTTGGTTGAGCCTAACACCTAAAAAGTGTCTGGATCTCCCATCTTTTGGATGCATGCAAACATTAAATAAGATAATTGCTGTAACTATCTGCAACTTTGCAATCCTTGCAAATGAAGTTGCAGAGCTCTGAAAAAAACAAAAAGAGTGGAAGGACAAGGAGGGGGGAAAACGGGAAGTTACAGAATATTCTGGTGAGAAAATACGTGGAATTCAGTGTGCACATCATGCAGCTGTCTGTCTGCAGAGCACATGCCAACTTCCCCTCTCCCACTGCAAGCCGGCCCTAAAATATCCTCACCGTTTTCGCTTCCCTACCTGTGCTTACCTCTGCCGCGACCACATTAAAATTCCAGCTCGCAACGCCGTCATGGCAGCTGTTTTTGGAAATAAACTGTGTTCTGTTTTTCTTCCAGCTGAGCTAAATTTGGTGTGAAAGTGTAAAGGGGAAGACTCAGGTACGGCCGTATCCTCTTTCTGCAGTCTCGAAATGATGGCGCCATTGACCGCAGGTCCTATTTACCTTGGCATAGGTGGGATGAGAGTATCTTTAGCTGTGCTGTTTTATGTTGTCGGAGGGAAGTGAGAAGATGACCTCTCTAAAGGTGACCAGGGGGCTTCTAGTGATATATACGATTATAGGAGCAGCCTAAGCGTTAGTCCGGTCACAGATACACCAGTTTAGAGTAAATAGCGTGCGAGTGTAGCTTCACTTTTAGCAGCCCCCCTTCTCTGAAGGCAAGCAGGTCTACTAGTACTAGGTGCCAGCAGGACTGCCCCCAGGACTTATTACATGAAACCATATACCCCAGCCAGGGGCGTTGCTAGGTCTACAAAAGATCTGGGGCTAGAGCCCATAGCAGCATAGTAAAGAAAGTCATACGCTTGGGCGGGCATACACATGTATATACAGTAATATATGCGTGTGTGGTGTGTGTGTGTATATATCCCCAGAGAGCCCCCCACTTAAATCAGGGTCCCCAGAGAGCCCCCCTTACATCAGGGACCCCAGAAAGCTTCCCCCTTGCATCAGAGTCCCCAGAGAGCCCCCCACTTACATCAGGGTTCCCAGAGAGCCCCCCACTTACATCAGGGTCCCCAGAGAGCCTCCCCCTTAAATCAGGGGTCCCAGAGAGCCTCCCCCTTAAATCAGGGTCCCCAGAGAGCCTCCTCCTTGCATAAGGGTCTCCAGAGAGCCCCCACTTACATCAGGGTCCCCAGAGAACCTCCCCTCCCCTTGGGGACCCCTGCAGAGACTCGGGGCTATGGGCCCCAGATTCGGGGCTAAAGCCCCAAAAGCCACCCCCTAGCAACGCCACTGCCCCCAGCTGTAGAATGCTGCAAGTGGACCCAGAGAAGATGATGTACCATACAGCGATGGAAGGAACAAGATGAAAGGCACATTGGGAGAGTCAGGTCTAGCAGCTAGCAGCAGGTCTGGAACACAGCAAGGGTCAGAACAGGCATGAGACAGCAGAAGTATCTAGTAATGTCACAAAGGTCAGGGCAGGAATTTGGACAGTTGTGGAGGCAACATGGACTCTCGTGGTACGGTATAAACTTACAACAGTCAATTTACACAAATACACACATCATAAAAAACCTTCAATAGGTCAGGGCAGGCAGTAGAAAAAGCCACGAACACCAAGGGTACCATTCCACACTGCAAGGGTACCACTCCCTACTGCAAGGGTACCACTCCACATTGCAAGGGTACCAGTCCACACTGCAAGGGTACCGCTCCACACTGCAAGGGTACCGCTCCACACTGCAAGGGTACCGCTCCATACTGCAAGGGAACCACTCCCTACTGCAAGGGTACCGCTCCATACTGCAAGGGTACCGCTCCATACTGCAAGGGTACCACTCCACACTGCAAGGGTACCACTCCACACTGCAAGGGAACCACTCCCTACTGCAAGGGTACCGCTCCACACTGCAAGGGTACCACTCCACACTGCAAGGGTACCACTCCACACTGCAAGGGTACCACTCCACACTGCAAGGGTACCAGTCCACACTGCAAGGGTACCACTCCACACTGCAAGGTTACCACTCCATACTGCAAGGGTACCACTCCACACTGCAAGGGTACCACTCCACACTGCAAGGGTACCGCTCCACACTGCAAGGGTACCACTCCATACTGCAAGGGTACCAGTCCACACTGCAAGGGTACCGCTCCACACTGCAAGGGTACCACTCCACACTGCAAGGGTACCGCTCCACACTGCAAGGGTACCACACCACACTGCAAGGGTACCACTCCATACTGCAAGGGTACCACTCCACACTGCAAGGGTACCATTCCATACTGCAAGGGTACCACTCCACACTGCAAGGGTACCACTCCCTACTGCAAGGGTACCACTCCACATTGCAAGGGTACCACTCCACACTGCAAGGGTACCGCTCCACACTGCAAGGGTACCACTCCACACTGCAAGGGTACCGCTCCACACTGCAAGGGTACCACTCCACACTGCAAGGGTACCACTCCACACTGCAAGGTTACCACTCCATACTGCAAGGGTACCACTCCACACTGCAAGGGTACCGCTCCACACTGCAAGGGTACCGCTCCACACTGCAAGGGTACCACACCACACTGCAAGGGTACCACTCCATACTGCAAGGGTACCACTCCACACTGCAAGGGTACCACTCCCTACTGCAAGGGTACCACTCCACATTGCAAGGGTACCGCTCCACACTGCAAGGGTACCACTCCCTACTGCAAGGGTACCACTCCACATTGCAAGGGTACCGCTCCACACTGCAAGGGTACCGCTCCACACTGCAAGGATACCGCTCCACACTGCAAGGATACCACTCCACACTGCAAGGATACCGCTCCACACTGCAAGGGTACCACTCCACACTTCAAGGGTACTGCTCCACACTGCAAGGGTACCAGTTGTCGTCCGAAAATAATCGGAATACAAATACATTACAACACACAAAAAATGATCGTACGATTTTCATTTAGTCCGTACAGTTGTCGTCCGAAAATACAATACAAATACATTACAACACATGACATCACTTACGATTTTTATTTTTTTTGTCGTACGAGAATTTTCGGGACTTTAGTAACCTATTCAATTTCTACTTGCGATTAGTAAGCAAAAAAAGTCGGACGATCTGTTGTCCGATTTTCAGATCGTGTGTACGGGGCATCAGTCATGAACATGAGCAATTTTCAGCCAATTCCTCTGCTTTCCATCCACCAGGAATAGCACACAAGTCAGCAAGTAATTTGTGAGACTCTGAGCATCCATCACCCACAAGTTTGATCAACCACCAAAATTTGGTTAATTGTGTAACTGGGCAACAAGTCAACAGTTTAAATCATTGAATAAGAAATTGAAAAAATATGACAGCAATTCTGTAAAATGCAATTTTTCCACCAGTGATTTGGATTCTGTCCCCTCGAGGTTGATGGAACCACCATTTTATGTCTTCAGTGACTTTATTATGTTAACATAAAATGTAATCCAGTGTTCAGTCGCTCTATCAAATTGCCACAAGTATTGCCAGCTCAACACTGCACTGCAAGGGTACCACTCCACACTGCAAGGGTACCTCTCCACACTGCAAGGGTACCACTCCACACTGCAAGGGTACCACTCCACACTGCAAGGGTACCACTCCACACTGCAAGGGTACCACTGCACACTGCAAGGGTACCACTCCACACTGCAAGGGTACCACTCCACACTGCAAGGGTACCACTTCATACTGCAAGGGTACCACTCCACACTGCAAGGGTACCACTCCACACTTCAAGGGTACTGCTCCACACTGCAAGGGTATCACTCCACACTGCAAGGGTACCGCTCCATACTGCAATGGTACCGCTCCACACTGCAAGGGTACCACTCCACACTGCAAGGTTACCACTCCACACTGCAAGGGTACCACTCCATACTGCAAGGGTACCACTCCATATTTCAAGGGTACCGCTCCACACTGCAAGGGTACCGCTCCATACTCCAATGGTACCACTCCATACTACAAGGGTAACACTCAATACTGCAAGGGTACCACTCCATACTGCAAGGGTACCACTCCATACTGCAAGGTTACCACCACTCCACACTGCAAGGATAGCACTCCTTACTGCAAGGGTACCACTCCATACTGCAAGGGTACCACTCTACACTGCAAGGGTACCACTCCACATTACAAGGGTACCACCCCACACTGCAGGGGTAACCATCTTTTTTTTCTAGGGGATGATGATTATGGTCATAAACTTTAACTATTCCTCACTACTCTGACACTCCTTCATTGTTCAATGCCCTGGGTTGTGGGCAGAACCTTGGCATTCCTGCATACTGCTGGTCCTGCATTGTACGGGATGACGTTAGAGAGCTATGGCTGATCTTACAGCAAAGAGGGGGGCAGCTTCAGGGGACTGGTCTTACAGCATGGCGGAAGACTGCAGAAGCGAGGATTAAGGTCACTACCATCTTATTTATCATTAGATGCAGTGATGTGTGTTAAAGAAAATGCATAGATGTGATAAAACTGTTGATCTGCCAGAAATCCAGCGAGCTCCTAATTAACCTGTTTGGGCTGACAACAAAGAGACTCAGCTGCACTAAAATCCCAACCAGTGTGAACAGCCCCACCTGCTGGACTGCAAAACCTGTCCCCCATCCCTCTTTGACCCCATCCACAAGCATACTACCTTGGGTTACAAGCATAATTTGTTCCAGAAGAATGCTTGTAATCCAAAGCACTCGTATAGCAAAGCGATTTTCCCCATAGGAATCAATGGAAACGAAGATAATTAGTTCCAGTGTAACTCCAAGTGTATGCAGTACCGCATGTGGCCAGATGTGCGGGGGCGCCGATCAGAGACACTCAGAGCCGCTCGGAGACGCTTGGAGACACTCAGAGATGCTTGGAGACACTCGGGAACGGAGTGTTTCCTAAGTGTCTCTGAGCTTTTCCGAGTCTCCAAGCCGCTCCGAGTGTTTCCGAGCGTCACCAGCGCCCCGCACCTCTGGCCACAGGCGGTACTGCACACCCCAGAGGCTTGAATCCTGCTCGTGTTGCGAAAAAACACTTAAAAATTGAGTCAGGATTTTTTTTAAAAACAGCTCATATTGCAAAACGCTCGTAAACCGCGTTACTCGCAATCCAAGGTTTTACTGTATATTAATTTCCTTCCCAGCAAAACAATGAAAATACTGGGACTCTCAAGAACCCGCCCACCTATGGAGGTAAATGGCTCTTGGGAGAGATGGTTCTGGGGGTGTGTCTACGGCAATAGGAGCTGACCTCCCAGCAGCTTCTCTGTTATGATGTCACAGGAAAAAAGACAAACAGTTTCTGGTCTCTTCAATATTGTTGAATCAATTTACGACCGCCCACCACAGATATACTGCGGCAGGGTGGCCGCTCTGCGCCAGATCAGGTACCTACCTGATGATCGTCTCCGGGACATTACCGAAGAGAGCCCTGTGTAGGTAAACATACAGCTGACAGCAGCAATGTGCTGTTTTTTTCTTCCTGCAGAGCACGTTGCTTAGTAAAAGCAGCACATTACACATAGTTAGGCACACTTTTAACCCTTTGATCACAGTAGATGTTAACCCCTTCCCTGCCAGTGTCATTAGTACAGTGACAGTGCATATTTTTAGCACTGTTCACTGTATTGGTGTCACCGGTTCCCAAAAAAGTGTCAAAGGTGTCAGTTAGTGTCCAATATGTCCGCTGCAATATTGCAGTCCCCGCTATAAGTCGCTGATTGCCACCATTACTAGTAAAAAATAAAAAAAATAAAGAAAAATAAAGAAAAATATCCCATAATTTGTAGACGCAAACCAATCAATATACGTTTATTGGGATTTTTTTTACCAAAAATATGTAGCAGAATACATAGTGATGAAGAAATTTGATTCTTTACATTTTTTTTTTGGATGTGTTTTTTTTTGCAGAAAGTAAACAAATATTGTGTTTTTTTTCAAAATGGTCAGTATTTTTTTGTTTATAGCGCAAAAAATGAAAACCGCAGAGGTGATCAAATAACAACAAAAGTTCTGTTTGTGGGGAAAAAAAGGACATACATTTTATGTGGATACAGCGTCGCAAGACTGCGCAATTGTCAGTTAAAGTAACGCAAAGGATGGTCTGATCATGAAGGGGGGTAAATCTTCCGGAGGTTAGGTGGTTAAGCAAATCGGTCTGACAATGAGAAAATCAGATTAAAAATATTTTTTTCGAAGTATTTCAAATTTTACAAACTTTCTTATTCTATTTGCACCACGTGGTAAAAATTTTCAGCTATTTTGAAAGAAATGAAGACGAGTGCGAAACCGCTGATTCCAAATTCATGGAGATCACTCTGTTCATCTCTAGCGGCGCCTAGAAAATGAAAGTAGAAAAACAAAGTTCTGTACATAGCAATGTCTTCGCATTACTTCAATGATGATTCGTAGAAAGGAGAAGTACAAGGAATAGGAACCATTTTCAAAAACTGGAGCGGAGTGCGTGGAGCCTGGGGGGTGGGGGTGGGGGGGATAGGCAAGGGGGAGCATGATAGACCAGATTGATGGTTTAGAAAACTGATCAGAAATATCCAAAATAATTTTAGTGATAATTTACATCATACAATATCCGGACTTGTATGTGATTTTGGGAGCCACAGAAGGAAGTGGTGTTGTGTGTTATTTTCTTTCATCATTTGGATTTTTGCTATTTTTTTTTTGTTCACCTCTCACTAGCGAACTCCCAGAATAACATGGTGCCCCAACCAGCCACGTTCCCACCAACCATGAGATCCAGCCATCCATTAATGTTGCGGTTAGGGCAGACTAGCCTCAATCCAGCCTTAAAGCAGTATTAAACCCAAAAAGCACAAATGTATATTATTGCAGCTTACCAATCCTTAGATGTGGTGGCTGCATTAGTTTTCTTCATTTGAACTTTCTTTCCAATATTTTAACCTGGTGATCTGGCCAGTAAGCATACAGTGAGGGGAAAAAGTTTTGTTTTGTTTTAAATTTTCAGAACGATTGGAATTTGAATCAAAAAATGATCTGTATGAGGCTGGGTTCACACCATTGCGAATTGGATGATAGTTGGCACTGATAGGTCGCACTTGAGGGCACGTATAGGCGGCACTGGTGGGCACTGAGGAGCAGTACTGTTAGGCAGCACTGATCAGAGGCACTGGCAGGAATCACTGATGGGCAATGATTGCCATCCCTGATGGGCTCTAGTGGGCTTACCTGGTGGTCATGGGTGGACATCCTGGTGGCCATGGGTCAGCATCCTTGCTGGCCATTGGTGGGCATCACTGGTGGCCATTGGTGGGCATCCCTAGTGGTCCTGGGTGGGCATCCTCAGGTGGGCTGCACTGATAATCAGTGCAGACCCTCCCTGTCAGGAGAGCAGCCGATCGGCTCTCCTCTATTCGCGTCTGTCAGCGCGAGTAGAGGAAAAGCGGATACACGGCTGATGCACTCGCTGTCACACACAGCCTCGCCTCCTGGCCCGGGGTACTTTGATAGACAGATCACCCATCCAATGCCGGGATGAGTGACGTATATCAAAGTACCCAGGCTAGGAGGCAGGGCTGTATGTGACGGCGAGCAGCGGGAACACCCGGCAATTCAAATGAAAGCTGTTACATCGATGTTCCTCGGCGCTCTGATGATCCGGACGGCAATACTGTTCCTCTCCTCTCTTCCCCTGCACAGGTAGGCTGCATTGATGGACACAGGTAGGCTGCATTGATGGACACAGGTAGGCGGCATTGATGGGCACAGGTAGGCTGCATTAATGGGCACAAGTAGGCTGCATTGATGGACACAGGTAGGCTGCATTGATGGGCACAGGTAGGCAGCATTGATGGGCACAAGTAGGCAGCATTGATGGACACAAGTAGCCAGCAATGATGGACACAGGTAGGCTGCATTGATGGGCACAGGTAGGCAGCATTGATGGACACAAGTAGGCTGCATTGATGGACACAGGTAGGCTGCATTGATGCACACAGGTAGGTTGCATTGATGGGCACAGGTAGGCGGCATTGATGGACAAAGGTAGGCTGCGTTTATGGGCACAGATGATGCTGCATTGATGAGCACAGATAAAGTTGTTAATATTTATTTTTGTAACTTAATTCTTCTTAAAACATTTAAGTGTAATTTCATGAGATAATGTATGAGAGCGTGTTTAGGGGCGGGGCAGGGTAGGGGTTGGGTGGGACAGCTGGTGGCGAATGACAGCTGCAATGACATTGCATGCGCGTGGGAGCCGCCACTTACAGCACAGGGCTCGGGAAGGAATGGCACCCGTGGCCGTTCCTTCAAAACGCATGCGCCAGTGAGGTCACTGGCTGCATGTAATGTAAATATCTCCTACACGGTACACTACCTATAGGTAAGCCTTATGCAAAAAGTGCAAAATCTGGTGCAGCTGTGCATAGTAGCCAATCAGTTTCTAACTTCAGCTTGTTCAATTAGGCTTTGACAATAAACACTTCCGATTTTCATTATATATAAACATATATATAAACAATGCCTGTATGACCCGGTTCCCCAGATGAAGTCACATGACGTGACGCAACGCGTAGGGAGTGGCCGGAATCATACGTACACCGGAAGTGACATGAGAAGGTGCTGAGAGCGCCGTTTTTATTGTTCTTGCCTGTTTTTAATGTTTTTAATGTAAGAGTCCACCCTTTTGACACCTTAATAAACGCACCTATATTCTTTTAACATACTACACTATTGGGGGCATTCTGTTTCTCTCTGTTTTTCCCCCACTTTTGCTGTGATAATATACCGGAGTGCATTAGGACGGCTTAGTGGAGGATTTATACAGTTGGAGAAGTTACCCTTGGCCCCATTATTAGTGTATGAAAGCTGGAAAAGGACCCAATAGGATGCGGTGGAGAGTCCAACCAGTGCGATTTACTATATTGAGGTGAGAGTTCTGTGAGACTGTTGTTTTCAGGAAACCATTTGTTATTTATGGACATTATATTGTCATTGATTTGTCCATGCCATATTCTATCCATGCTGTCCACCATTTTATGAATTTTAGATTTTCCCATAGCACTTTATTCCCCTTGGAAGACTGGAACACATTGATTGTTTTTGGAGAATTGACATTTGCACGTTTTATTATTACCTTATTGCAGGATTTTGAACACCAATTGGACATTCATGATATAATATTTTTTGCACTATTTTTTGCACCTTTTTGTGGAGGTATCATTGCACTTTAATGCCGCGTACACACGACCGGACTTTCCAGCAGACTAGGTCCGACCGTCTTCCCGATGGACTTTTGGCGGACTTCCGACGGACTTTCCGAACGAACAGACTTGGCCACACACAATCACACCAAAGTCCGACGGATTCGACCGTGATGACGTACGACCGAACTAGAATAAGGAAGTTCATAGCCAGTAGCCAATAGCTGCCCTATCGTTCTAGCGTTGGTTTTCATCCGTTGGACTAGCACACAGACGACCAGATTTTTCGACCGGACTCGAGTCCGTCGGAAAGATTTGAAACATGTTCTAAATCTAAAGTCTGTCTGATTTTTCGACAGCAAAGGCCCGATGAAGCCCACACACGATCGAATTGTCTGACGGATTTGTTCCGTCTGAACTTTACTGTCAATCAATATCAATACTCCAAGTAGCGCGAGGGACACCTTTACACAATAAAACCTGGAAGCGGATTGGTTTCTATGAAAAGGTGCACCAGATTTTGCACTCTCCACCTTAAAGTGGGGTGCCCCTTAAAAGAAAATTAAAAGAAAATTTCTTAAAAATCAGCAGCTACAAATACTGCAGCTGCTGACTTTTAATATTCGGAAACTTACCTGTCCCAGGGTCCGGCGATGCGGGGGAACGAAGCCCCCCCCCCTCGTTCCCCGCTCCGCTCGCGGCGCAGAAATTCTTACGGTGGGCACCCGGCTGTGGCTTCACAGCCGGGCACCCACTGCGCATGCGCAAGCGGCGCCGCGGGCTGTGATACGCCGCACAGTCATCTGGGACCTGTCACGTGTCCTAGATGACTGACTGCACCGAGGGGAAGTGATGTCAGTGCCCGGGCACTGAAGGAGGCAGACTACGAGGGACCCCCTAGCAACAGGCATTTAGAGGTGAGTTACATTTTTTTTTGCCAATTATTTTTTTTTATATTTTTAAGCTTTTTTTTATTTTTTGGGGGAAACACCACTTTAAATCAGCCCCCTTTCATTTTTTTTACATTGGATGGTGGGCTTATGATGGGAAGCCTTTAATTCTGGGTGTCACTTTCCAGCTCCAGAAGCATCACTGGGTGCAATACATGGGCGGTTGGATCTCTAGTCAGCAAACGTTTTTTGTGGCAAGGATAAAACCCAGAACCGCATCACAAAAACCGGTATTCCCCAATTTGTCCCACTCCCAAGTATGTACTGTACTGACCCAAATACACCACAAACATAATAAATAAATACTAAATAATCAATGTACAGAGTCAAAAGACCGACATCAGAATATAACATTAATTAAAAATTCGTTTTGCCACAGAGTGGTGCTGTGGATACGACACTTCCGTATATAATGCTACGTCTCGATAATTAGGTTTATTAAAAGATTGGATGATGGACTTTGTAGGCATAACACCAGTATATATTAAAAATACATTCATTACAAAAATAGAATCAAGACAATTATATAAAATTTCATAGATTGTTCACAAAATGTGCCTATGAGCATAAACAATGTACCACCTACCGTATATACTCGAGTATAAGCCGAGTTTTTCAGCACATTTTTTTTGTGCTGAAAATGCCCCCCTCGGCTTATACTCGAGTCAAGCACTTTTCTGCAGCAGAGAATGACATTTTCCGACCCGACTTTGGGGCCCCGTATCTCGGGGCCACTTGGTGCTAGGACCCCAAAATTTGGTATGCAAACCCAGTGGAACCAGCACTACAACATATCCAATGGGGTTCCTAGCATTAAGTGGCCCCGAAATACGGGGCTCCAAAGTCGGGTCGGAAAATGTCATTCTCTGCTGCAGAAAAGTGCTTGACATTTTCCGACCCGACTTTGGGGCCCCGTATCTCGGGGCCACTTGGTGCTAGGACCCCCAAAATTTGGTATGCAAACCCAGTTGAACCAGCACTACAACATATCCAATGGGGTTCCTAGCACCAAGTGGCCCCCGAGATACGGGGCCCCAAAGTCGGTCGTAAAATGTCATTCTCTGCTGCAGAAAAGTGCTTGACATTTTCCGACCCGACTTTGGGGCCCCGTATCTCAGGGCCACTTGGTGCTAGAAACCCCAAATTTGGTGTGCAAACCCAGTATCCAAAAATGGACCCAAGATACAGGGCCACAAATTCAGTTAACTGTGTCCAACCCTTAACTACCAATTTTGAAGTTTGGGGGACCTATGGCTGCAAATGGGCACAGTGAGGCTGCAAATGGGCATTGTTGACCCTCTTTTCCACTTACAGTAGCTGCGCATTTCTCACCCTAGGCTTTTACTCGAGTCAATAATTTTTTCCCAGGTTTTTGTGGTAAAATTAGGTGCCGCAGCTTATATTCGGGTCGGCTTATACTCGAGCATATACGGTACATACATACAAAGTACTTATCAAAAAATCGGAGGACCAAACAGATCACTCTACAGTAATGAGAACAATTGAAGAGGTAGTGTGTCATATTAAAACTCAGCTCTACATGTTTCGCGTATTCAACAGACGCTTCTTCAGGAGTTTATGGCGTATTCTATGAACAGAAAAATGTTTGCAATTAAATTCATCACATTTTGTACGTTTGTTCAACATTAACATATAGTATTATTGCCTCGGTGAGCTTAGTAGGCCGCACAACCACCCCCAACTAGCCAGGATCCCCCCCCCCCCCCCCCCCCCCCCCCCCCAAAAAAAAGAATATAACATTATACAACCCATCAATTTAAAATAAAATATTTTTTATTTTCAAGTATTGTACACAGGCAGCATAGCATTATCTCCAGTGTTAAATAGAAATGTGGCTTTATTTAAAGCTGCACTCCAGTCACACCTGAACATTTTTCAATCAATCTACCTTTGGGGATCGAACCTTCCTGAGGAGAGTCTCTTCCTCTAATTCATCCTTTAAGATGTTTACCTTGTTCTCAATCTGTCTGAGCAAATTTTATCAAGTGTGTTCCCTGGTTCCCCACTGAACCCAACACAGCTTCACCCCATCCAATGGGCCCAGAGAAGGAGTCAGCAGTGGTAAGAGTCCTATGACAAGAGGGTGCAGACCCACAGCCGCATTACAGAAAACACAGTCATATGGGCAGATCACCAGTTGGTTTTATCGGCTCCTTGATTTTTTTCTCGTTAAACTTGAGGGCATTGTCACGGACGTATTATCAGTTGGTCCACCTGGCGCTTCCTCCGTAAGCTTTGTACGGTAAGATGTATCCGGTATCGGGCTGGTTAATCCACCGGTTCTGTGTCTCCCTCACACTCACCTTCTGCGCATGCTCTGACAATAACTTCTCCACTCTGTCCTGATCATTGAAAGGATTCCGTCCGTATTCCTGCCGCAGCCAGGATCGGTACTGCAAGAGGAACAAAATCACAGATCGGGTCACTGAAGGGGGAATACTTGCTACATCTACATTTACATACACAGTAACAAAGTAACATTGTAAGATAGTAATATAATGTAATATAGTAACATAGTAAACAAGCACCACAATAACATAGTTAGGCTGGATTCACACCTACGCATTTTTAGTGCTTTTTGCATTTTGCAGATTTACACTACATCCATTTAACATGGTTTCCTATGGAACACGTTCTGTAGAGCAAATCTACAAAATGCAAAAATCACTAACAATGCCATAGGTGTGAATCCAGCCTAAGAGAGTAGCACAGGAAGAAACAGTCCCCATCATTGGTGTCAGTGGGAGGATTAGTGTCCCATCATTGGTATCAGTGGGAGGATTAGTACCCCATCATTGGTGTAAGTGGGAGGATTAGTACCCCAGCATTGGTATTAGTGGGAGGATTAGTACCCCATCATTGGTGTCAGTGGGAGGATTAGTACCCCATCATTGGTATTAGTGGGAGGATTAGTACTCCATCATTGGTATTAGTGGGAGGAATAGAGCCCCATTTTTGGTATTAGTGGGAGCATTAGTACCCCATCATTGGTATTCGTGGGAGGATTAGTGCCCCATCATTGGTATTAGTGGGAGGATTAGTGCCCCATCATTGGTATTAGTGGGAGTAATAGTGCCCCATCTTTGGTATTAGTGGGAGAAATATGCCCCATCATTGGTATTAGAGGAAGGAATAGTGCCCCCACCATTGGTATTAGTGGGAGGATTAGTACCCCATCATTGGTATTAGTGGTATAAATATGCCCCATCATTGATATTAGTGGAAGGAATAGTGCCCCCATCATTGGTATTCGTGGGAGGATTAGTGCCCCATCATTGGTATTAGTGGGAGGAATAGTGCCCCATCATTGGAATTAGAGGAAGGAATAGTGCCCCCATCATTGGTATTAGTGGGAGGATTAGTACCCCATCATTGGTATTCGTGGGAGGATTAGTGCCCCATCATTGGTATTAGTGGGAGGAATAGTTCCCCCATCATTGGTATTCGTGGGAGGATTAGTGCCCCATCATTGGTATTAGTGGGAGGAATAGTGCCCCATCATTGGAATTAGAGGAAGGAATAGTGCCCCCATCATTGGTATTAGTGGGAGGATTAGTACCCCATCATTGGTATTCGTGGCAGGATTAGTGCCCCATCCTTGGTATTAGTGGGAGGAATAGTTCCCCGTCATTGGTATTCGTGGGAGGATTAGTGCCCCATCCTTGGTATTAGTGGGAGGAATAGTTCCCCGTCATTGGTATTCGTGGGAGGATTAGTACTCCATCATTGGTATTAGTGGGGGGATTAGTGCCCCATCATTGTTATTAGTGGGGGATTAGTGCCCCATCATTGGTATTAGAGGGAGAATTAGTGCCCCATCATTGGTATTAGTGGAAGAAATAGTTTTTCTTTGATAATTGTGCGGTCGTGCAATGCTGTACACAAATTAAATGTATGTCATTTTTTTCGCACAAATCGGACTTTCTTTTGGTGGCATTTTATCACCTCTACAGTTTTTATTTTTTTTGCTATAAAAAAGACTGAAAATGTTTAAAAAAAATACTAATATTTTTACCTTTCTGCTATAGGACATATCCAATTAAAAAAAAATGTACAAAGTCGCATTTGTTCATAAATTAGAGCCAATTATGTATTCCGCTACATATTTTGGCCGAATTTAGTTAAAAAATCCCAATAATTGTATATTGATTGCTTTGCGTCCCGCTGCTCACCTTCTTCCCCTCTCAGTGTCTGTTTGATCAGATTGAATATAAACCGCAGATTCTTTGTGAGCAAATTGTTTAATCTCATCCGCTGTTCAGCAAGGATATTATTCAACCGCTAATCTATTAATCTGTATATAGTGGTGAAAATACAGCAAAAATCACATTGAAATTTCGGGAAAATGTTGCTAAAGTAATTAACCATTTGACCACCAAAAGATTTACCCCCCTTCATGACCAGACCATGTTTTTCCCGATACAGCACTGCATTACTTTCACTGACAATTGTGCGGTCATGCACTGCTGTAGACAAATAAAATGTATGTCATTTTTTCCCCACAAATAGGGCTTTCTTTTGATGGTATTTTATCACCTCTGGGGTTTTTATTTTTTTCCACTATAAAAAAAGACTGAAAATTTTGAATAAAAAATAAAAACTAATATTTTTACCTTTCTGCTATAAAACATATCCAATAAAAGAAAAAAATTTACAAAATCAAATTTCTTCATAGATTTAGGCCAATATGTATTCTGCTACATATTTTGGTTAAAAAAAATCCCAATAAGTGTATATTCATTGGTTTGCGCAAAAGTTATAGCGTCTACAAACTATGGGGTATATACTGGGATGTTTTATTAATTAAAATTTTTATACTAATAATGGCGTCAATTAGCAACTTATAGCGGCACTGTGATATTGTGGTGAGCAGTCTGACACTAACTGACACTTTGTGGGAACCAGTGACACTAATACATGATTAGTGCTAAAAATATATACTGTCACTGTACTAATAACACTGGCTGGGAAGGTGTTAACATCTAGGGGCGATCAAAGGGTTAAATGTGTGCCTAACCAGTTTTATGTGTGTACTGTATGTGCTGCATTTACTAGGGGATGTTTTATCCCCCGCTTTGCAAGCAAACAAAAACTGGCACATTAAAAAAATAAATATGAAAAAATCCCATGTACATAAGTATCACAGGCTTCTCCCATGTACATAAGTATCACAGGCTCCTCCCATGTACATAAGTATCACAGGCTCCTCCCATGTACATAAGTATCACAGGCCCCTCCCATGTACATAAGTATCACGGGCTCCTCCCATGTACATAAGTATCACAGGCTCCTCCCATGTACATAAGTATCACGGGCTCCTCCCATGTACATAAGTATCACAGGCTCCTCCCATGTACATAAGTATCACAGGCTCCTCCCATGTACATAAGTATCACAGGCTCCTCCCATGTACATAAGTATCACAGGCTCCTCCCATCTACATAAGTATCACAGGCTCCTCCCATGTACATAAGTATCACAGGCTTCTTCCATGTACATAAGTATCACAGGCTCCTCCCATCTACATAAGTATCACAGGCTCCTCCCATGTACATAAGTATCACAGGCTCCTCCCATCTACATAAGTATCACAGGCTTCTTCCATGTACATAAGTATCACAGGCTCCTCCCATCTACATAAGTATCACAGGCTCCTCCCATCTACATAAGTATCACAGGCTCCTCCCATCTACATAAGTATCACAGGCTTCTTCCATGTACATAAGTATCACAGGCTCCTCCCATCTACATAAGTATCACAGGCTCCTCCCATCTACATAAGTATCACAGGCTCCTCCCATCTACATAAGTATCACAGGCTCCTCCCATCTACATAAATATCACAGGCTTCTTCCATGTACATAAGTATTCACAGCCTTTGCCATGACACTCACAATTGAGCTCAGGTGCCTCCTGTTTCCACTGATCATCCTTGAGATGTTTCTACAACTTGATTGGAGACCACCTGTGGTAAATTCAGTGGATTGGACATGATTTGGAAAGGCACACACCTGTCTATAGAAGGTCCCACAGGTAACAGTGCATGTCAGAGCACAAACCAAGCCATGAAGTCCAAGGAATTCTCTGTAGACCTCCGAGACAGGATTGTATGGAGGCACAGATCTGGGGAAGGGTACAGAAGCATTTCTGCAGCATTGAAGGTCCCAATGAGCACAGTGGCCTCCATCATCCGTAAATGGAAGAAGTTTGGAACCACCAGGACTCTTCCTAGAGCGGGGCGCCTGGTCAAACTGAGTGAACGGGGGGAAGGGCCTTAGTCAGGGAGGTGACCAAGAACCCTGACAGAGCTCCAGCTTTTCTCTGTGGAGAGAGGAGAACTTTCCAGAAGAACAACCATCTCCACCAATCAGGCCTGTATGGTAGAGTGGACAGATGGAAGCCACTCCTCAGTAAAAAGCACATGACAGCCCACCTGGAGTTTTCCAAAAGGCACCTGAAGGACTCTCAGACCAGGAGAAACAAAATTCTCTGGTCTGATGAAACAAAGATTGAACTCTTTGGTCTGAATGGCAAGTGTCATGTCTGGAGGAAACCAGGCACTGCTCATCACCTGGCCAATACCATCCCTACAGTGAAGCATGGTGGTGGCAGCATCATGCTGTGGGGATGTTTTTCAGCGGAAGGAACTGGGAGACTAGTCAGGATGGAGGGAAAGATGAATGCAGCAATGTACAGAGACATCCTTGATGAAAACCTGCTCCAGAGCGCTCTGGACCTCAGACTGGGGTGAAAGTTCATCTTCCAACAAGACAACGACCCTAAGCACACAGCCAAGATAACAAAGGAGTGGCTGCGGGACAACGCTGAATGTCCTTGAGTGGCCCAGCCAGAGCCCAGACATGAACCCGACTGAACATCTCTGGAGAGATCTGAATATGGCTGTGCACCGACACTCCCCATCCAACCTGATGGAGCTCGAGAGAAAGAAGAATGGGAGAAACTGCCCAAAAATATGTGTGCCAAGCTTGTAGCATCAATACTCAAAGACTTGGGGCTGTAATTGGTGCCAAAGGAGCTTCACCAAAGTATTGAGCAAAGGCTGTGATACTTATGTACATTTTTTTTTAATTTTTAATTTTTAATAAATTTGCAAAGATTTTAAAGCTTCTTTCATGTTGTCATTATGGGGGATTGTTTGTAGAATTTTGAGGAAAATAATGAATTTAATCCATTTTGGAATAAGACTAACATAACAAAATGTGGATAAAGTGAAGTGCTGTGAATACTTTCCGGATGCACAGTACATACCGTAAAGCAAGTGGTTAAAAACGTGAACTCTTTGATGTGGGCGGCGATCAAGGTATCTACAGAGCATAAGCAGGCAAGAATCTGTAATAAATGTCCGAGGAGATTTTATTTTTTTATTTTTTTTTTTTGGAGTTGTACTTGACCCCCCCCCCCCTCTCCCACTAATTAAAAAAAAAATACCATGGAGGTTTTCTTTCCTGTCTCTGTGCTCAGCCATCGGTGAACCACAGGCATGTCTCTGGTCTGTGCGCTGAGCACCTCTCACGCGATGAGACAGACAGGAAAGGGAAGCAAAAGGATCGCAACTTCCCCTGCAGATAGAAGACGTGCCGTGTCACCTGGACCTGACCACTCAAATCTTTTTATTTGCAAAAAAAAAATAAAAAATCTCTGCATTCCAAAAACAGATCCCATTCCTCCAATGTGCCGGATTTATGGAGAAAGAGGACCTGTCACCCCCACCCATAGAATAGGGGCCACTTGCTGACCAGGACTTTTCTGGAACTTTTTGTTTACAAGTTTAAATTCGTATTTGTTTTGCTAGAAAATGACTTAGAACCCCCAAAACATTATGTTTTGTCTTTAGCAGAGACCCTAGAGAATAAAATGGCGATCGTTGCAATATTTTATGTGACACCGTATTTGCACAGTGGTCTTTCAAGTACAATATTTTTGGGGGAAAAAACATTTAAATTAATAAAAAAAAACAGTTACCCCAATTTTGCCCTACTGACACCGTCCTCTGCTCTACTGACATTCTCCATTGCCCTACTGACACCAACCTCTGCCCTACTGACACCAACCTCTGCCCTACTGATACAAATTTCTGCTCTACTGACACCAACCTCTGCCCTACTGACACCAACCTCTGCCCTACTGACACCGTCCTCTGCCCTACTAACACCAACCTCTGCCCTACTGACACCAACCTCTGCCCTACTGACACCAACCTCTGTTCTACTGACACCAACCTCTGTTCTACTGACACCAACCTCTGTTCTACTGACACCAACCTCTGCCCTACTGACACCGTCCTCTGCCCTACTGACACCGTCCTCTGCCCTACTGACACCGTCCTCTGCCCTACTGACACCGTCCTCTGCCCTACTGACACCAACCTCTGTTCTACTGACACCAACCTCTGTTCTACTGACACCGTCCTCTGTCCTACTGACACCGTCCTCTGCCCTACTGACACCAACCTCTGCCCTACTGACACCAACCTCTGCCCTACTGACACCAACCTCTGTCCTACTGACACCAACCTCTGTCCTACTGACACCGTCCTCTGTCCTACTGACACCGTCCTCTGTCCTACTGACACCAACCTCTGCCCTACTGACACCAACCTCTGCCCTACTGACACCAACCTCTGCCCTACTGACACCAACCTCTGCCCTACTGACACCAACCTCTGCCCTACTGACACCAATCTCTGCCCTACTGACACCAACCTCTGTTCTACTGACACCAACCTCTGTCCTGCTGACACCATCCTCTGCCCTGCTGACACCAACCTCTGCCCTACTGACACCAACCTCTGTCCTACTGACACCAACCTCTGCCCAATTTGTCCTGAAATCCACCTGGATGCACATAGTAGTTATGATGATATCTATGTTTTTACTAACGCATATCAAAGTTGCAAAATTGTGCTTAGGCATTAATATTTGTGTTTATTTATATATATATATATAATATATATAATTGATATATATATATATATATAATTGATATATATATATATATATAATATATATATATATATATATATATATATATATATATATATATATATATTAATTGTTTTACCCTTAGGCACGAAAGTTGAGCTTGTCTGAGAAATGATCCTGTTGCTGTATATTGGGACATGTCACAGATTTATTCCTGCAGACATGAAAAGTTACTGACAGGTCCACTTTAATCTGCCGGCTTGTACACGCTGGTAATTTACTGACTTATTCCTCTGGCTGTGTCTTGGTTGTATTTTTTATTATTTCGGAAGAGCCGTGATTTTGGGGAAATTTTGCTCCTGCTTGACATGCTGGGACTTGTAGTTCTTTGTTGGCATCTGTCTAGCCAACCCCAACGCAGTGTCAGTGCAGGGAAATCCCACGGTCTGTTGTGCAATGTGGGGGGAGGGAGCAGAATCAGCTTTTCACCATCCATGTGATATTTTTTAATAAGATTCCTAATGCAATGTGCAGATCATGAGAAGCTCGGAGAACTGCTGAATCAGAAGGCTGTGACCTTGCAGAGCTCACGTTAAAATTCATAGGAGAGATGTACAAAAATCAGAAAAAGAAAAAACAAAACAGAATGTTTACAATGATTGCTGCACAATAAATGAGTCATTAGAGCCGCTAAACCCGGGACTGTCAGGTGTCAAGTGATACGGGAGGGAAAATAATTTTATATTAGAAAAATACAGAATGTAAAATAAACAATAATACAATATCATGTGCGGAGACTGATATGACTGGCTCATCGTTCCCTGTACAGCACTGCAGTATATGTCAGAGCTATATTAATGTGTAATAATAGTGTGTGACTGTGGGGGGGACATTAGAGTGTAAGTTTCTCTGGTGCAGAGACTGATGGAACTGGCTTGGTGTTTTCTGTACAACACTGCGGTATATGTTAGAGCTATATAAATGTATATAAATAATAGTGTGTGACTGCATTGGGGAAATTAGAGTGTAAGCTCCTCTGGTGCAGAGACTGATGTGACGGGCTCAGTGTTCTCTGTACAGCACTGTAGTATATGTCAGAGCTATATAAATTATAATATTAGTGTGTTAAGCCCCATACACACGGTCGGATTTTCTGTCCGATCGGACAATGTTGTTGAAAAATCAGACCGTGTGTAGGCACCATCGGACAGTGTACGTCGTATTGTCCGACGGACAAAGTCCTATCTCCTGCTGGATAGATTTTTTGACAACACGGTCCGATCACACCAAATCCGATCGTGTGTAGCGAATTCCGACGGACAAAGTGCTACGCATGCTCAGATCACATTACAAGACCAAAGCTATTGGCTACTAGCCTCTACGTAGTCCCGTCGTAGGCAACAAACGTCACCACGTTCAGAATGATCGGATTTTCCGACAACTTTGTCCGACCGTGTGTACGCAAAACCAACATCAGACAAAGTACGACGGACATGATCCGACGGACCTGGTCCTCGGATAATCCGAGCGTGTGTACGGGGCTTAACTGTGGGGGTACATTGGAGTGTGGATGGACATTTTATGGTTACACAATCTGGTCACATTGCTATAATCTTTTTATATGGACTATAAACTGAAGGACTTATAAATAAATGGTTGTGGAACGAATCATCTGAGTTTCCATTATTTCTTATGGGGAAATTTGCTTTGATATACGAGTGCTTTGGTTTACAAGCATGTTTCTGGAAGGAATTATGCTTGCAATCCAAGGTTTTACTGTACAATGATATTATATGGAAGTTGAGGGTGTTACATTGTTGCACTCCGGCTGCACGTCATGTGACCAGTTTGGATTTCGGTCGCGTTCAGGTCTCGCTCACCTCCTTCACCAGTGTCATCTCATACTCCTGCAGCTGCTGCTGGAAGCCGAGGTTGGGGTCTGCGTACGATCGGCCCGCCTTCACAGCATTCAGACAATCTTCCCAGCCAAAGGTCGTCACCGTCATCAGATAGGCGACCACAACAGTCGTACTCCGAGACACCCCGGCCAAGCTGTGCCAAGGAAACCAAAGAGAACACTCAGCGTTTAGTCCAGAGCTGGCCTTATCATTTAGATTGTAAGCTCTTGTTTGAAGGATCAACAAAATACATTCTGCTGTACTGTCTCTTTAAAACGGTTTAGGTTACTATTATTGCCTCTTTTTTTTCTTACTGTGAAAAAAAAACATTAAATAACAAAATACGGCAGTCGTTATTTCGGAAAATTCGTAACTTTGGGAAAATTCGTATCCGTTCACTAAGGCCCCTTTCACACGGAAGCGTTTTTCAGTGCTAAAAATAGCGCCTGAAAAAAGCGGGTCCTTTAACTCCAGTGTGAAAGCCGGAGGGCTTCCACACTGGAGTGGTGCGCTAGCAGGACGCTCCTATACCGCTCCTACCCATTGAAATCAATGGGACACCGCAGCGCTTTGCTGGGGGATTTAACCCTTTTTCGGCTGCTAGCGGGGGTTAAAACCGCCCCATAGCGGCCGAATACCGCGGCTAAAACGAGCACTAAATATAGCGCTGCTTTACCGCCGACGCCCGCACCGCCCCAGTGTGAAAGGGGTCAAACAGCCGAATTCGAAAGGAAATTCCAATACTTATAATTTAATAGTTAGTAATAGTTAAGTTAATATTAGTTAGTTATTATTTCAGATTTTCGGATTAGCAAATTTCGAATTTCCGGATTTTCACATTTACGAATTCACAAATATTCGAATTTACAATCATTCGAAAAAACGCTCTTTTTTTTTGTTTATAGCGCAAAAAATTAAAACCGCAGAGGTGATCAAATACCACCAAAAGAAAGCTCTATTTGTGGGAGGAAAAAAGACGTCAATTCTGTTTGGGTGCAACGTCGCACGACCGTGCAATTGTCAGTTAAATCGACGCAGTGCCATTTCGCAAAAAGTGCTCTGGTCAGGAAGGGGGTAAATCCTTCCGGGGCTGAAGAGGTTAAATTTTGCTTTCCCCATTGAGTCCAATGCATTTTTTTTTTTTTTGTTTGTTAAATTCTTGGTCTTAAGAGTGTAGAGGATTCTGTAAGGCCCCTTTCACACCGGGGCGTTTTTCAGGCGGTACAGCGCTAAAAATAGCGCCTGTTCACCGCCTGAAAAAATCCGGCCCCTTTAACTCCAGTGTGAAAGCCGGCGGGCTTTCACACTGGAGCGGTGCGCTAGCAGGATGGCAAAAAAAGTTCTGCTAGCAGCATCTTTGGAGCGGTATAGGAGCGGTGTGTTCACCGCTCCTATACCACTCCTTCCCATTGATTAGAATGGGACACCGCGGTGAAACCGCGGCAATACCGCCGCAAAGCGCCGCTACGGCGGCGCTCTGCGGGGGGTCTTTAACCCTTTTTCGGCCGCTCGCGGGGGGGTAAAACCGCACCGCGAGCGGCCGAAAACCGCGGTTAAAACGACGGTAAAGCAGCGCTAAATATAGCACTGCTTTACCGTCACCGCGGCTCCCCGCCCCAGTGTGAAAGGGGCCTAAAAGAAAAAAGTGGTAGTAAAGTAATTTTTTTTTTTAACTTGTACCTCTTGTATAGCTCCTAAATTTGCACAGTGATTGCAGCCAGTGACGTCTCCGGAGCATGCAATTTGATGGGACGGCAAACCGCGCCATCCCTTCAGAGCTCACCATGACTCATCGCGGCTCGGCCAATAAGATGGCCAGAGCACACAAACCAGGAAGGAAGACCGGGTGAAGATGGAAGCCCTGTCAGCAGTGACAGCTCGCCGCTGGAGGGCTTTGTTCTAAGGTAAGTATTCATAATGTGCTAGTATGCTGTGATTTAGGATGAAACCATAGAAAGACGAGGTGTAAGAACCGGAAAAAATAAAAAGTATAGAATGGCCACAAGTTTAAGCACTTACGCCCCCCCGACCAATTTGCAGCCAAAGGACCAGGCCCCTTTTTTGCGATTCGGCACTGCGTCACTTTAACTGACAATTGCGCAGTTGTGGCTCCCAAACAAAATTGACGTCCTTTTTTTCCCCACAAATAGCGCTTTCTTTTGGTGGTATTTGATCGTCCCTGCGGTTTTTATTTTTTGCGCTATAAACAAAAATAGAGCGACAATTTTGAAAAAAATGCAATATTTTTTTTACTTTTTGCTATAATAAATATTCCCAAAAAATATATAAAAAACATTTTTTTTCCTCAGTTTAGGCCGATACGTATTCTTCTACATAAAAAAAAAAATCGCAATTAGCGATTATTGATTGGTTTGCGCAAAAGTTATAGCGTTTACAAAATAGGGGATAGTTTTATAGCATTTTTATTAATATTTTTTTTTTACTAGTAATGGCGGCGATCAGCGACTGCGACATTATGGCGGACACATCGGACATTTTTGACACATTTTTGGGACCATTGTCATTTATACAGCAATCAGTGCTATTTAAATGCACTGATTCCTGTATAAATGACACTGGCAGTGAAGGAGTTAACCACTAGGGGGCGGGGGAGGGGTTAAGTGAGCCCTGTGTGTGTGTTTTCTTACTGTAGGGGGCGTGGCTTGGCATGTGATGTCACTGATCGTCTTTCCCTATGACAGGGAACAGACGATCAGTGACAGTGTCACTAGGAAGCACAGGGAGAGGTTTGTTTACACATACCTCTCCCCGTTCTTTAGCTCTGTGACCTGAGCGATCGGGTCCGCTGGTCCCGCAGCCACGGTCACGGAGCTCAGGACCGGGTCGCGAGCGCGCCGCTGGCGGTGCGCGCGTGACCCACGACTGGGCTCTTAAAGGACAACGTACCTGTACGTTGATGTGCCCAGCCGTGCCATTCTGCCGACGTATATGCGCAGGAGGCGGTCCTTAAGCGGTTAAAACAATGTCTAGATATTTACACATATAGTACAGTGCAAAAGTTTTAGGCAGGTGTGAAGAAATGCTGTAAAGTAAGAATGCTTTCAAAAATATATCAAATGACAGTAATTCTACGTCTGACTCCAATGCATTTTGCTGACTCGGCAAGCACTGTTTGCTCATTTGTAATTAGGAGTCAATACCAGACACCAGTGCCGGGGTCTGCGATTAGCCCAGCAATGCCGGGGACACTGCGGGGAGGCCAACAATCTACAGATCCCAGGGGTTCAATATAAGGGAGACCATCAAGTGGGAGCCTAGAGATTCTACCACATGGGGGAGAAGACATCATGGAGGTGAAGTTCCACTTTAAAAAAAAAAAATTCTGAATGACAGTCACTATCAGAGGAAACGCCGAGCCTATTGTTTTGATGGAGGGCTGTGACTCATCTTTTCCTCTTGTGCATTTTATGACAAATAACCGAGCCGACCTTTCTGCGTTCGTCTATCTCAGCTATGAACATCGCATTTTCCGCAGCAGCGTGGGAACTCTTCTTTCATGCGCAACATGTTATTCACAACACGGTCATCAAATATCTGTGATTTAGGATAATACCATAGAAAGACGAGGTGTAAGAACCGGAAAAAATAAAAAGTATAGAATGGATACAAGTTTAAAACAATATCTATATATATATATATATATATATATATATATATATATATTTTTTTTTTTTTTTTAAATATATATATATATATATATTTTAAATATATATATATTTAAAAAAAAAAAAATATATATATATATACATATATAATTTTTTTTTATATATATATATATAGTACTGTGCAAATGTTTTAGGCAGGTGTGAAGAAATGCTGTAAAGTAAGAATGCTTTCAAAAATATAGATTTTAATTGTTTATTTGTATCGATTTACAAAATGCAATGCGAGCGAACAGAAGAAAAATCTGAATAAATGTAACCACTTCAGCCGCGGGAAGAATTTACCCCCTTCCTGACCAGAGCACTTTTTTGCTATTCGGCACTGCGTCGCTTTAACTGACAATTGCGCGGTCGTGCACCCAAACAAAATTGACGTTTTTTTTTTTTCCCCCCCCACAAATAGAGCTTTCTTTTGGTGGTATTTGATCACCTCTGCGGCTTTTATTTTTTGTGCTATGAACAAAAAGAGAGCGACAATTTTGAAAAAAAAAAGCAATATTTTTAACTTTTTGCTATAAATATCTCCCAAAAATATAAAAAAAAAAAAAATTTTCCTCAGTTTAGGCCGATATGTATTCTTCTACATATTTTTGGTAAAAAGTAAAAAAAATAAAAAATAAATCGCAATAAGCGCATATATTGATTGGTTTGCACAAAAAGTTATAGCGTCTACAAAATAGGGGATAGATTTATAGCATTTTTATTATTCATTTTTTTTATTAGTAATGGCGGCGATCTGTGATTTTTATGGTGACTGCGACATTATGGCGGACACATCGGACACTTTTGACACTATCTTGGGACCATTGACCCAAGATAATACTGCCATCAGAGCTATAAAAATGCACGGATTACTGTAAAAATTACACTGACAGGGAAGGGGGTTAAACACTAGGGGGCGATCAAGGGGTTAAGTGTGTCCTAGGGAGTGATTCTAACTGTGGGGGGATGGGCTACCACTGACATGACAGCAATCACTGCTCCCGATGACAGGCAGTAGTAGATCTCTGTCATGTCACTAGGCAGAACAGGGAAAATGGCGGACATCGAGTCCATGGGACCCACGGTCACAGAGTATGCCCGCGCCCGCCCACAATACCGCATCTTAAAGGGGACGTACGGGTACGCTCATTTGCGCAGCCGTGCCATTGTGCCGACGTATATCGTCGTGTGCTGGTCGGCATATGGTTAATATTTATTGTGCCCCCCTTTTGTAGGTTTACAGTCAGGTGTATGATTAACCAATTAAACCAAGCAGGTGCTAATAATCACCAATTTCATATGTTGGTGGAAAGTAATTAACTGATACAGAAATAGCTGTCTAGGAGGCTTAAAGGGTAACTAAAGTTTTGTTTTTAAAAAACAAAACAAAACAAACATGTCATACTTACCTCCTCTGTGCAGTTGGTTTCGCCTTCTCTTCTGGGGTCCCTCAGCGGCTCTCCTGGCTCCTCCTCTTCTCGAATGCCCCGTTGGAGAGCTGCTCTCCCTCGGGGCACTCGTGCGGGCGCGCTCCCGTGTCCTGCTGCTGCGTCTATTAACACAAACAGCAGGACTCGGCCCCCGCCCCCCGCGTCATTGGATTTGATTGACAGCAACGGGAGCCAATGGCTGCGCTGCTGTCAATCTATCCAATCAGGAAAAAAGGTCAAAAACCATGAGGGTTTACAACCCCCTTTAAAACTGGGTGAAGAACCGCCAAACTCTGCTACTAAGGTGAGGTTGTGGAAGACAAGTTTCATTCATCCAATCATGTGCAAGCAATAAAATTGTCCATGCGTATGGTTGGATATTCTTTGCAAAGTAAATCTTCACTTTGCTTTATATCAGTCACACAGGTGGCCAGGGGGAAAAGAAGGTGGCTGAGTCTCGGTTTTGTTTCCCCCTAAACCACCCAATCCATTCGGGGCTGTACCATGAGCTCTAGCATGAGTTAAACCCCCCCCCCAGAAAGGTATACTCACCTATCCACGCTCCATTGTCACATCCTCACTTCATCAGAGCCCTCAATGCATTTCTGTAACAAAGCAGGCTGGCCAAGTATGGGGGGGACATGTTACCGCTCTTGTATGATAGTACTTAAAGCGGTGTTCCAGACGTAAAAAAAAAAATGTTAAAAGTCAGCAGCTACAAACACTGTAGCTGCTGACTTTTAATAAGAACACTTACCTGTCCAGGGCGCCCGCGATGTCGGCCAATCCGTCCCTCGTATCGCATGCCGGCGCCGCCATCCTCACTAAGGGAAACAGGCAGTGGTGCCTTGCGGCTTCACTGCCCGTTTCCCACTGTGCATGCGCGAGTCCCCCGGCGATTTCTGAATGGGCGGATGTCTTCTGTGACACACACAGGTCCCAGAAGACACCGCGCCCAAATTTCCCAGAAATCAACGCGAGGAGGAGAAGACTGAAGATCACCGTGGAATAGGAAGTGGCAGATTAGGACGATCTGCCTAGCAACAGGCATTTCTGGTGAGTAAAAAAAAATTTATTTATTTTTTCAATTTTTTTGTTGCATTTGTATATCATTTTTTTTTCAGGGTGGACCTCTACTTTAAGCCTGAGCAGCTAATCAATAGTCACATAGGTGGGGCAGGGACTCCAAAACTTACTCTGGATGGGTGAGTATATTGGGCTGGAGGGGGCTATTGGGAGGCATTGTCACTATCCCATTTAGGTGAAGCAGCCTGCTGGGCATGGGGGGGGAATGTTACCACTCCCATGTGTGCTTGGGCCTGTGCAGCCAATCATTGGTCACGTGGGTGGAGCAGTGACACCTTCAGACTCTAATGGATGGGTGAGTATATCTGGCTGGAGGGGACTATCAGGAGGCATTGTCGCTCTTGCATTTAGGTAAAAATGGGTGAAAATGGCTTGCGTAGAAATAATCTATATTACCGTATAATCTCGAGTATAAGCCGACCCAAATATAAGCCGAGGCACCTAATTTTACCACAAAAAAATGGAAAAACGTATTGACTCGAGTATAAGCCTAGGGTGAGAAATGCGCAGCTACTGTAAGTGGAAAAGAGGGTAAACAATGCCCATTTGCAGCCTCACTGTGCCCATTTACAGCCATATGTCCCCCAAACTTCAAACTTGGTAGTTAAGGGTTTCTAGATGCCCCCTAGCTGCAGCCAAATCTGCAGTCTCTGGACCCAAAGGGTCCTGAAATAACATTGCTGCAGATTGAAACAGTTGACCGACTTTGGGGCCCCGTATCTCGGGGCCACTTAGTGCTAGGAACCCCAAATTTGGTATGCAAATTCACAACATATGACACTACAACATATCCAAAGATAGGGTTCCTATTACCAAGGGACCCCAGGATACGAGGCCCCAAATCGGTTCAGAAAATGTCAAGCACTTTTCTGCAGCAGAGAATGACATTTTCTGAACCGACTTTGGGCCCCGTATCTCGTGGCCACTTAGTGCTAGGAACCCCATCTGGATATGTTGTAGTGTCATATGTTGTGAGTTTGCATACAAAATTTGGGGTTCCTAGCACTAAGAGGCCCCGACATACGGGGCCCCAAAGTCTGGTTTGGAAAATTTCATTTTCTGCTGCAGAAAAGTGCTTGACTCGAGTATAAGCCGAGGGGGGCACTTTCAGCACAAAAAAAAATGTGCTCAAAAACTCGGCTTATACTCGAGTATATACGGTATATCATAACATTTTAGCAAAAATGGAGATTTCCTTTAACAAGTTGAGCTGTGAACACCATTGAGGGGCCTATTTATAATAAATCAGCAAAAATAATTGCTGTGACAATTGCTTTTCTCCCCATTTGCTGCTTCAGCGGATTTCCTCCAGTTTATATAAAGATTCTCATGGACAGAATCGATGTTGCAATGCAGCATAAAAAATAATGAAATGCCACAAAAAAATATTTTACAAAAGGACAAAGACAAAGTTCCTTCTCCCGCCTCCTCCTCTGGATTTTTTGGGCTGCGCCCGGTTTAGAACGGCATCATTTGGAAATATTCGCCAAATCCGTCTATAATGTAGACTTCGTTACGTTTTTGTTTTCCGCTTTGGCCAGAAATGGACCAGAGCAGCTTTATACGGTGCCTTGAAAAAGTATTCATACCCCTTGAAGTTTTCCACATTTTGTCATGTTATAACCAAAATATAAATGTATTTTATTCGGCTTTTATGTGATAGATCAACACAAAGTTGCACAATTTTATTCAACATTTTTTCCAAATAAATATGTGAAAAGTGTGGGGCGCATTTGTATTCAGCCCCCTTTACTCTGATACCCCTAACTAAAATCTAGTGGAACTAATTGCCTTCAGAAGTCACCTAATTAGTAAATAGAGTCCACCTGTGTGTAATTTAATCTCAGTATAGATACAGCTGTTCTGTGAAGCCCTCAGAGGTTTGTTAGAGAACCTTAGTGAACAAACCGAATCATGAAGGCCAAGGAACACACCAGACAGGTCAGAGATAACGTTGTGGAGAAGTTTAGAGCAGGGTTAGGTTGTAAAGAAATATCCCAAGCTTTGAACATCTCACGGAGCTCTGTTCAATCCATCATCGGAAAATGGAAAGAGTATGGGTACAACTGCAAATCTACCAAGACATGGCCGTCCACCTAAACTGACCGGCTGGGCAAGGAGAGCATTCATCAGAGAAGCAGCCAAGAGGCCCATGGGAACTCTGGGGGAGCTGCAGAGATCCACAGCTCAGGTGGGAGAATCTGTCCACAGGACAACTATTAGTCGTGCTCTCCACAAATCTGCCCTTTATGGAAGAGTGACAAGAGGAAAGTCATTGTTGAAAGAAAGTCATAAGAAGTCTTGTTTGCTGTTTGTGAGAAGCCATGGGGGGGACACAGGAAATATGTGGATGAAGATGCTCTGGTCAGATGAGACCAAAATTGAACTTTTTGGCCTAAAAGCAAAACGCTATGTGTGGGGGAAAACTAACACTGCACATCACCCTGAACACACCATCCCAACCGTGAAACATGGTGGTGGCAGCATCATGTGGTAGGGATGCTTTTCTTCAGGGACAGGGTAGCTGGTCAGAGTTGATGGGAAGATGGATGGAGCCAAATACAGGGCAATCTTATAAGAAAACCTGTTAGAGTCTGCAAAGGACAAGAATGGGGTGGAGGTTCACCTTCCAGCAGGACAACGACCCTAAACATACAGCCAGAGCTACAATGGAATGGTTTAGATCAAAGCATATTCTTGTGTTAGAATGGCCCAGTCAAAGTCCAGACCTAAATCCAATTGAGAATCTGTGGCAAGAGTTGAAAATTGCTGTTCACAGACGCTCTCCATCCAATCTGACAGAGCTTGTGATATTTTGTAAAGAAGAATGGGCAAGAAATGTCCTCTCTAGATGTGTAAAGCTGGTAGAGACATCCCAAAAAGACTTGCAGCTGTAATTGCAGTGAAAGGCGGTTCTACAAAGTATTGACTCCGGGGGGCGCCATACAAACGTACCCCACACTTTTCACATATTAATTTGTAAATATGTTGAAAACCATTTATCATTTTCCTTCCACTTCACAATTATGTGCCACTTTGTGTTGGTCTATCACATAAAATTCCAATAAAATATATTTACGTGTTTCATTGTAAAATAACAAAATGTGGAAAATTTCAAGGAGTATGAATACTTTTTCAAGGCACTGTATATCGGCGGAGCTGTCAGAGGTGAAGTTTTCAGGCAAAAAAGCAAAAAAAATTAAAGTGTGTAAAGCCAATTTTTTTTTTCAGTTTGTTTGCATACAATGAGCAAAAGAGAGATCCGGGTTCAGTGACCTTCTCCACATTTAGACTTGTTCTTCCGCACTTTCATGTATTTTTTATGTCTTGTATTGAACTGCATTTAATTTTTCTGTAGTATGCTGACATCTAGTGGTGGTTTTGGGCCACTACAACTTGTTTTATAATGTCATTTTGGCATCTTCATCTGTACCCCCACCCCCCAGCCAAGATTTGATCCACCATCAATGGGCAGCCTGATTGTACCCAAGTCGATCCATCAACAGTACAGGTCAACAGTATGATCCATCAACAGATCCAGGTACAACCAGCCTGTCTGATTTTTTTTACATGAGATTACTGCCAGCGGCTATAGCGGCTAGCAGTAATCTATGTATTCTGCAGCCCGGAGGGCTCCCAGAGCTCCCCAGCCGGCAGAACACATAAGCGCTGTGGGAGACATTCCTCCATCACTACTGACTTTGTTGATAGGAGAAACAAGCAATTTTACTTCCTTCCATTAATGGAAGAAAAGAAAATTAAGTCATTTATGGTCTGCTTTAGTTTTACACAGAGACAGGGCTTAGGGAAGCTATTGACTTCTTATGCCGCGTACACACGGTCGGAATTCTCGTCGGAAAAAGCTCTGATGGTTTTCCCGTCGGAATTCAGACGGAATTTCGCTCAAACTGTCTTGCCTACACACGGTCACACCAAATTCCGACGGTCTGTAACACCGCAGCATAAAACACGTTCGACTGCACTATAGAAGGGAAGTTTAATGCTCCTGAGCATGCGTCGAATTGTTTCCGAGCATGCGTCGGAATTTTGCGTGTCGGAATTGCATACACACGATCGGTTCTCAATCCAAAGTCCGTCGGAAATTCCGACAGAAAAAGACCGATGGGCATACACGATGGGCATACACACAGTCGGAAAATCCGATGAAAAGCTCCTATCGGAAAATCGTGTGTACACCGCATTACACCTCAAAAAACTGGAAAAACATCCTTTGTTCTGCAATCATCCCTAGTAATATTGTGCTGGATTTGACTTCTGTGTCTTATTGAAGAGTTAAGCTGCCTGTGGATGGTGCCAAGTCAGCAGGTGACCATATTGTCAGGACAGACTGGGTCTAAGGAGTTATGTCAACACATAACGTGCCATTTAAAAAAAAAAAAAACAGAACAAAACTACATAATCACAGATGTTTTAAAAGGCATTAAAAAATGATTAAACATAAAAAAAAACACGGCCCTGTGCCCATGTAAACGCTGATGCTTCTATGCATTTTCCAAATGTGAGATACTTTCAGGAATATGTTGTATGTTGTGTGCAGGGGAGGGCTGGGCTGGGGGGCAGAGTGGCAATTGCCCCCCAGGCTGCCTAACTTACGCTGAAAACGTCCGGCCCCTGCTGCCCGCTGCTATTTTTATGGCTGCAGCAGTCGGCCACTGTTGCATTCCGGGAGTTGTAGTCCACATTCAAGCTCCCAAGCAGCGCAGAGGAAACTACAACGCCCAGAGACCAGAGTCTTGTAGGCAGGGTGCCCATGACTGGTCTGGGCTGTGGGGCTGGGTGCTGGCTTGCGCTGGCCGTGGCATGCAACCTGAGCTGCCAGGTAAGAGACCCTGACACCCCCAGCTGACCCCCACATCCAATCCCCCCCATACACCCCATTTACTTTGCCCCAGTGATTAGGCTGCATTGGATGGGCACTGGTGAGACTGCATGTATAGACACTGGTGAGGCTGCATTGATGGGCACTGATGAGGTGGCACTGATGAAGCAACATTGATGGGCACTGATCAGGCTGCATTGAGGGGTACTGGTGAGGCTGCATTGAAAAACCAGCTGGGCATGGATGGTGAGCTGATTCTGTGGTTCAATAGGCCACTTGACTGGACTTCCCCCCCAGGCCTAAGGCTGCCAGCCCTCCCCTGGTTGTGTGCCATTTGGGCTTTTATATACAGTTTATTTCTCACCTTTTAATATAGTAAATGCCCACAAATGATAATAACATTGATGATAATAACTTTATGTTTTAGGTTAACTGCTGCTTAAAATGTCCTCAAAATATAATCCAGGATGACAGCAAGTCAGTGAATTCAGAGATCCCCCCCCCCCCCCCCCATCATGTCCGACCACACGGGGCGGGTCAGGTGACACACCGTCTGCGCACAGCTGACGCACACACCGTGGTTTTTTCAGAGGCTCTCCTGGCCAACATCACTCTTATCATCACTGTGATCTGTGTCACTATATGGGGGGGACTACTACTCACATCGTCATCAGTAGAGTGCCAGCTATAGTACAGTAAATATTTGTGGCGAGTGTAATCGCCAACTCATCGAAGGGGCTGCGATATATCAAAGGGTTTTTTTTTCTGCATGCTAGTCTGGTTTTTGTCCAAAAGTGGAGAACACCAAGAGAGACGACATAACATTCCGTCCCTAATTATTAATATATGGGGGATAAATTCATTATACTATAACTATTATTGTAATACATTCAGCCTCGAGCCACTGAATCAGTCACATCAGTCTCTGCACCAGAGGAGCTTACACTCTAATGCACACAGTCACACACACAGTCACACATAATTATTAGACATGTGCACAATAGAAAAATGTGTTTAGTTTCTGTTTGTTTCCGTTGATTCGTAACGATTCGTAAATTCGTAAGTCGTCGGTGTTCGTATTCGGACTCGTTCGTATTTTCGTAGAGTTATTTTTTCGTTGATTCGTTTTTCCGTTAGTCTAATTTTCGTTTATTTGAAATTCGTATTTTCGTATTTTCGTTATATTTTGTATTCGGACGCATTTGTATTTTTGTAGATTTAGTTACATTCGTACTTTCGTAAGATTGATTTATTCGTACTTTCGTAACATTGTTTTCGTAGATTCGTAATCGGAGCATAATTCATAATGTTATGTAATGTGTATGCTATTATTACATTGTAAGAGACACGGAAAATTACGAATCGAAAAAAAAAAGTGCAAATTTTTTCGTTCAATCCATTTGAAGTACGTTAAGCAGCGCCATTGTAAGAGACACGGAAAATTACAAATCGACCAAAAAAAAAATTACGAATGTACAAATTTTTTCGTTCATTTTGATTTTCGTTGTTCCTGTTTTCGTTTTTCGGATTTTCATTCTTTCGTAGTTTCGTTGTTTCTAATTTAATTATTTCGTATTTTCGTTGTTTTTCACATTCGTTCATTTCGATAATTCGTTAGAATTTTTAGCGAATCATTCGTTCATTCGTACGATAACGATTGAACGAATATAACGAATTTGAACGGAAAACGAATTAAAACTAAACGAATTGCACATGTCTAATAATTATAAAAAAAAAAAAAATATAGCTCTGGCATATACCACAGTGCTGTACAGATAAGGCTGGGCCAGTCACATCAGAGGAGCTTACACTCTAATGTCCCCCCCCCCCCCACAGTCACACACTATTATCATCGTACATTTTTCTAGCTCTGACATATACTGCAGTGTTGTACAGAGAACACTGACCCAATCTGACCAGTCTCTGCACCAGAGGAGCTTACAATCTAATGTCCCCCCACAGTCACCTACTATTATTATTATACACTTATATAGCTCTGACATATACCACAGTGCTGTACAGATAAGGCTGGGCCAGTCACATCAGTCTCTGCACCAGAGGAGCTTACAGTCTAATGTACCCCCCCCCCACAGTCACACATCATTATTTACATTTTTTATAGCTCTGGCATATACTGCAGTGCTGTACAGAGAATACTGAGCCAGTCACATTAATCTCTGTACCAAAGGAGCTTACGCTCTAATGTCCCCCCCACCCCCAGTCACACACTATTATTATCGTATATTTTTCTAGCTCTGACATATACTGCAGTGTTGTACGGAGAACGCTGAGCCAATCCTATCAGTCTCTGCACCAGAAGAGCTTACAATCTAATGTCCCCCCACAGTTACCTACTATTATTATTATACACTTATATAGCTCTGACATATACCACAGTGCTGTACAGAGAACACTGATCCAGTCACACTAGTCTCTGCACCAGAGGAGCTTACACTCTAATGCCCCCCCCCCCCCGCCCCACAGTCATACATCATTATCTCATTAGGTTATAGCTCTGGCATATACTGCAGTGCTGTACAGAGAATACTGAGCCAGTCACATCAGTCTCTGCACCAGAAGAGCTTACACTCTAATGTCCTCCCCCCCCCCAGTCACACACTATTATTATCGTACATTTTTCTAGCTCTGACATATACTGCAGTGTTGTACAGAGAACACTAACCCAATCCTATCAGTCTCTGCACCAGAGGAGCTTACAATCTAATGCCCCCAACAGTCACACACTATTATTATTATACACTTATATAACTCTGACATATACCGCAGTGCTGTACAGAGAGCACTAATCCAGTAACCTCAGTCTCTGCACCAGAGGAGCTTACACTCTAATATAGTTTCTTAGCCTGAGGGTGTGTTTAGATGGAGGTTAGGGCTTTGTTGTGCATTATAATAACAATAACAATAATAATAATAATGACATATGTCTTGGTTTGAATATTTAGTCCTGTTTATGTTTCCTCTGGCAAAAAAGTCATTTTGTTTTCACTGCTGAAGGAAGCTATTTTTGTTTGTTTATATATCATTGTATTTATTCTGTATTTACATATATACCGCAGTGCTGTACAGAGAACACTGAGCCAGTCACATCGGTCTCTGCGCTAGAAGAGCTTACACTCTAATGCCCCCCCACAGTCACACTATTATTATACATTTATAGAGCTCCTCTCCGCTATGGATGAACAGTTTGGGGTGGATACTGACCAGTGTACCAGGCACCCTCCTCCATGCAGACGACACTCATGGATGAATTTGATGCACTTTTTAAAATGTTGAATTCTACCAAAGAAAACAGAATACGATAGAGAAATGATTAGAGAATGGATTGGAAAGTCTGTCTGGTTACATGGCTCCATTTGACTGGATAATTATCATCAATATGTATATATATTATTATATCATTATTATTATGTGTATTTCTTTCTATATATCATTTGTCCTTGTTCCCCGCAGTCTGCTCTATCTTACACACTTCACACACTCAGTGACTTTGTCTAGGTTGAGGTGACGTCATCAGTCTGCTGTGGGCAGGATTAAGCATTTCCTCAGTCTCCTCTCCCCCAGTGATCAGACTGTACATAATAACTTTGTAGCAAGTCACAAGGCGAGGGGCTGAGGCAGGGGGTTGATCTGTGTCAGACATTTTACAGATTTTACTTTCATTTTTTTAGTAGAGGAATAAGCTATAACTTTCCTGCAGGGAGGACGAGGGACCCTCATGGCGGCTGTGCTCCGCTCCTTCTTACTATCGGGGACATGGGTAGATTCTGGTCTATAAGTCACATGACCTCAGACATTGGTATTATTTGTATGCGGCCATTCTCTCCGAATTTCAGGAAGTTGTCGTCAGCTGAGTCTCTGGTTTGCTGACAGCTTCAAATTTCACCAAAAATCATTCCTCCAATAAACGTGACAGTGATTGCTGCTTAAGACAACAAGACCGTCTACCCCATATCACATGACCCTCTCCAGGAACTGCCCTGAATCATGTGACTCCTCCACTATCATCTGCCCCATATCACATGACCCTCTCCAGGAACTGCCCTGAATCATGTGACTCCTCCACTATCATCTGCCCCATATCACATGACCCCCACCAGGAACTGACCTGAATCATGTGACTCCTCCACTATCATCTGCCCCATATCACATGACCCCCACCAGGAACTGACCTGAATCATGGGACTCCTCCACTATCATCTGCCCCATATCACATGACCCTCTCCAGGAATTGCCCTGAATCATGTGACTCCTCCACTATCATCTGCCCCATATCACATGACCCTCTCCAGGAATTGCCCTGAATCATGTGACTCCTCCACTATCATCTGCCCCATATCACATGACCCTCTCCAGGAACTGCCCTGAATCATGTGACTCCTCCACTATCATCTGCCCCATATCACATGACCCTCTCCAGGAACTGCCCTGAATCATGTGACTCCTCCACTATCATCTGCCCCATATCACATGACCCCCACCAGGAACTGACCTGAATCATGTGACTCCTCCACTATCATCTGCCCCATATCACATGACCCCCACCAGGAACTGACCTGAATCATGTGACTCCTCCACTATCATCTGCCCCATATCACATGACCCCCACCAGTAACTGCCCTGAATCATGGGACTCCTCCACTATCATCTGCCCCATATCACATGACCCTCTCCAGGAATTGCCCTGAATCATGTGACTCCTCCACTATCATCTGCCCCATATCACATGACCCTCTCCAGGAACTGCCCTGAATCATGTGACTCCTCCACTATCATCTGCCCCATATCACATGACCCTCTCCAGGAACTGCCCTGTATCATGGGACTCCTCCACTATCATCTGCCCCATATCACATGACCCCCACCAGGAACTGACCTGAATCATGTGACTCCTCCACTATCATCTGCCCCATATCACATGACCCCCACCAGGAACTGACCTGAATCATGTGACTCCTCCACTATCATCTGCCCCATATCACATGACCCCCACCAGTAACTGCCCTGAATCATGGGACTCCTCCACTATCATCTGCCCCATATCACATGACACCCACCAGTAACTGCCCTGTATTATGGGACTCCTCCACTATCATCTGCCCCATATCACATGAACCTCTCCAGGAACTGCCCTGAATTATATGATTCCTCCACTATCATCTGCCCCATATCACATGACCCTGGCCTGTAACTTCCCTTTATCATGTGACTCCTCCACTATCATCTGCCCCATATCACATGACTCCCACCAGTAACTGCCCTGTATTATGGGACTCCTCCACTATCATCTGCCCCATATAACCTGACCCCGGCCAGTAACTGCCCTGTATCATGGGACTCCTCCACTATCATCTGCCCCATATCACCTGACCCCCACAGTAACTGCCCTGTATAACGGGACTCCTCCGCTATCATCTGCCCCATATCACCTGACCCCGGCCAGTAACTGCCCTGTTTCATGGGACTCCTCCACTATCATCTGCCCCATATCACCTGACCCCCACAGTAACTGCCCTGTATCATGGGACTCCTCCACTATCATCTGCCCCATATCACCTGACCCCGGCCAGTAACTGCCCTGTTTCATGGGACTCCTCCACTATTATCTGCTCCATATTACCTGACCCCCACAGTAACTGCCCTGTATAACGGGACTCCTCCGCTATCATCTGCCCCATATCACATGACTTCTGCCAGTAACTGCTCCCGCTGCTGTCTCAGCCAATGAGGAGGGAGAGTCCCAAAGAGCCGAGACTCTTGTGCACATTGCTGGATCGCGATGGGGCTCAGGTAAGTATCAGGGGGGCTGCTTCACAGAGAAGGTTTTTTACCTTCATGCATAGAGCCTTTAGAATGGGCATCACTAAATGGCGGCCCGCGGTCTGTGTCCGGCACGAGCTACTGCTCTATCTGGACTGCCGCGATCACACCATTTAGCACTGGAATCAGCACCAGTGTGAACGGAGACTTAGAGGCAGAAAAAAAAACATCACTTTCGCATTCTGAAGAGGAACATTTCGGTTGAACAAAACGCACAAATGCACGTTTACGCTAGGCGTGTTTACGCACGTTCGCTCGTTAATACATTCTGATGGCCAGAATAAAATAATATTCTGTCCAATAGAAAGCATTAATGCCAAGCGTGTGAACGCGCAAAAACAAGTTTTTCTTTTGCTGATTATTTTCCTATAAGAGAAAAGGCGTCTTGTGCGCACGTGACCTTAAACTGCGAGCGCGCGGCGTATTGTTTTCTGCATCATTGTCTCCGTCAGCTCCATCCATGACGATTTTCTGACATGATAAAAGAGCAGGTGATTTCTTACTACTGCGGCACGCGGGGATCCCCGTTGGGTCTGGTTTTTAGCTGTGCTGGGAGCTGCAGTCTGACATTTTCCGGGGGGCAGGATGTGGCGAGCATGACAAGCGATTGGTTGCGGTGGAAAGGCTCGGCGGGGACAGGAAGTCAGCCAGAAGATGAAGCTGTACAGTGTAGACGGTGAGTCCTTCCCCCCGGTGTGTCTGCTGGGGATCCCTGCACACCCACTTCATGCAGATCCTGTCTTCAGGAGGGCATATTGCTGGTCATACACACAGCAATGGGGAAATCTCACTATTGTGGGAGGGGCGGAGACACAACCTACTATGGGGAAATCTCACCATTGTGGAGGGGCAGAGACACAAACTAATGCGGGAAATCTCATCATTGTGGGAGGGGCAGAGACACAAACTAATGCAGGAAATCTTACCATTGTGGGAGGGGCAGAGACACAAACTAATGCGGGAAATCTTACCATTGTGGGAGGGGCAGAGACACAAACTAATGCAGGAAATCTCACCATTGTGGGAGGGGCAGAGACACAACCTACTATGGGGAAATCTCACTATTGTGGGAGGGGCACAGACACAAACTAATGCAAGAAATCTCACCATTGTGGGAGGGGCAGAGACACAAACTAATGCAGGAAATCTTACCATTGTGGGAGGGGCAGAGACACAAACTAATGCAGGAAATCTTACCATTGTGGGAGGGGCAGAGACACAAACTAATGCAGGAAATCTCACCATTGTGGGAGGGGCAGAGACACAACCTACTATGGGGAAATCTCACTATTGTGGGAGGGGCACAGACACAAACTAATGCAAGAAATCTCACCATTGTGGGAGGGGCATAGACACAACCTACTATGGGGAAATCTCACTATTGTGGGAGGGGCATAGACACAACCTACTATGGGGAAATCTCACTATTGTGGGATGGGCAGAGACACAAACTACTATGGGGAAATCTCACTATTGTGGGGGGGGCATAGACACAACCTACTATGGGGAAATCTCACTATTGTGGGAGGGGCAGAGACACGACCTACTATGGGGAAATCTCACTATTGTGGGAGGGGCATAGACACAACCTACTATGGGGAAATCTCACTATTGTGGGAGGGGCAGAGACACGACCTACTATGGGGAAATCTCACTATTGTGGGAGGGGCAGAGACACGACCTACTATGGGGAAATCTCACTATTGTGGAAGGGACAGAGACACAAACTACTGCAGGAAAATCTCCCCATTGTGGGAGGGGCAGAGACACAAACTACTGCAGGAAAATCTCACCATTGTGGGAGGGGCAGAGACACAACTACTGCAGGAAAATCTCACTATTGTGGGAGGGGCACAGACACAAACTAATGCAAGAAATTTCACCATTGTGGGAGGGGCATAGACACAACCTACTATGGGGAAATCTCACTATTGTGGGAGGGGCAGACACAAACTACTATGGGCAAATCTCACTATTGTGGGAGGGACAGAGGCACAAACTACTGCAGGAAAATCTCGCCATAGTGGGAGGGGCAGAGACACAAACTACTGCAGGAAAATCTCGCCATAGTGGGAGGGGCAGAGACACAAACTACTGCAGGAAAATCTCGCCATAGTGGGAGGGGCAGAGACACAAACTACTGCAGGAAAATCTCCCCATTGTGGGAGGGGCAGAGACACAAACTACTGCAGGAAAATCTCGCCATAGTGGGAGGGGCAGAAACACAACTACTGCAGAGAAAACTCATTACTGGGCTCTCCAAGGGATATAAGCATCTAGTAGCTGATTCAACCCACCAGTGCCCACACAAAACTGAAATATGAATTTTGAATGGAGTTAACCTTTAAGTTTTCTTTGTTTTAGCAACACACACTGCCACAAAAGCAAACAATTCTATACAACGTATCCAATGATGAATAAATAACAATGGTTCTCTTCCCTGCTCATGCAATTCTCATATTATGTTTTTGCTGCTTATAAACAGGAAAAATAAGTCGAGCAGCTGGTCTGGTATTCATCAGATATTTTCAATTTCCTGTACTTAAAGAAGATGAAAAGCCCCCCTAAAAGCTGAGGTGTGCCTTAGGTGAGAAAGCCACTTCCTGGCAGAGACAACCTCCCCATCGATGGCGTCCTCGAGGGCGAAGGCCTTTCTGAGAAGACTCTCGGGTGACAAAAAGTGCGATTACCGATGGACTGGAAACACTGCGACGCCCATTTATTATAAAATAAAACGCAAACCCCCCTATTATAAAAATATGCAAACTGTTCTATAAATAGTATAACATACACAATAAACTATTCTTAGATACGATATTTACCACAATGCTCGTATATATGAACAATATTTTGATTCCTGGGCATGTCCAGGTCTGACCCGGGAAGGAAAGAACTCAGCTCCCATGATGCAGTGGGAGTGTTCCCTGCCTGGGGAGGGGGCGGGGCCCCAGACTGATATCCCTCACTTTCAAAGTGTCAGTGCTTTCCTAAGGGTCCATTTACTTCGCTAATGTGCGTTTTGACCTGCGTCAACGTGTGTTACATTAAATAAACCTGTTCAAATGAATGGGCTGGTAATGCACCAAGACATCCCAAAATAGGGCCATGCACCATTTTTGGCAATGCAGAGCGCCATGGAGGTAGGCAATGCATGGTGGTGCGCTGCAACGCATTTTTGTTGAAGCTACGCAGCCTTAGTGCTTTGGGGTACCATTTAAAATGAGCGGCACTATATAAAAAAGAAAAATGAGCAGCACTATAAAAAAAAAAAAATGAGCGGCACTATAAAAAAAAAAAAATGAGCGGCACTATAAAAAAAATAAAATGAGCGGCACTATAAAAAAAATAAAAATGAGCGGCACTGCGACATACTAACACACATAATGCTGTTACCGCAACACACTGCAGCAGAGTGGTGTATTTTGGCCCATCAGACAGCTCATTCATTCTTATGCGTCCTAACACAACTAAAATCGCACATGATCCTTACTAAACCCACAACAGTAAAATCAGTGTGTATATACAGTAAAGCATACTTGTTATACTCACTGTGGAACCTAAGGGGTTAATCCTCTGCTTTGTGTAAAAAGGCTGTTTGATCCTGATCCTCCCCTTCTTCCCCAATCCATCTCTTGATAAGACAGAGTCTTTGGAGTCACCCTGCACATGCTCAGTTTGGTGTGTATTGCTAGAGAGGTTTTTTTTTTTTTCTTGGGAGGATGCATGTGATCAGCACAGGGCCAATCAGCACTGTCCAGACAGAGGGTCAGGGGTCCTGCAGCCTCATAGGACAGTCAGGGGAGAATGAAAACTCCTCCTATAAGCTTTAACCAGACACTGATAGAAGTCCCAAGACTGCTATATACTGCTGATGAGAAAAGGTATTTAGCAGTTCGTATTTACTAAAATAATTACATTTCCATGTTCTGCGTACTGTGGGAGACCAGATATAGTAAATGCAGGGTCCTGGGCAGGGGTGGACTGACAACTCATGGGGCCCCCGGGCAGTAGGAGATTATGGGGCCCCCAGGCAATCAGAGATTATGGGCCCATGCAGTATACACACACACAGTATACACACACACACACAGTATACACACACACAGTATACACACACACACAGTATACACACACACACACAGTATACACACACACACACACACACACACACACAGTATACACACACACACACACACACAGTATACAATCACACAGTATACACAGACATGTTTCTATTGGCTGAGAAGGTACTGGAGAGGTGGGGCAGCTATAATCTCTGGATTTTTAGACCAAAAGGATGTTGGTAAGGGACATTTCAGAGACAGATGTAAAAAAAAACACAGATTTTTACATACTGTCCCTGGTTTTACTGAGGCTGGCAACCCTAATGGGCCCCCTAGTGGCCCGGGGCCCTCGGGCAGTGCCCGAGTGGCTGAATGGTCAGTCCGCCCCTGGTCCTGGGTTTAGTAACACTTTAGGGCTCATGTTTTTAACATCCCTGAACTGCCCCCTTTAAGCTGAAAAGGCAGCAGATGGGAGTGTTTATATGCCATGGTCACGATGCTTTGCTGCATATCTGCTGCAAAATGTATCCCCCCTGTCAATTTCGGTGGGCAGTACCGCTGCCAAGGGCCACCCATTCAAGTGAACAGGGGGTGCATCTAAATCACGTGCATTGCATTGGTGCAGCATTTACAGGTTTAAGGCCACCTTTACACAAATGTGGTGCGGTTTGGATGCACTGCGGGTGTAGCGCAGTGTACCTACAGGTTTGCTCAAAACTGCGGGACATAATAGAACTCTATGGAAAAGCGCACCAAACCTGCACTAAACCCGCAGGTAGAGTTGGGCCGAACACCCCCCTGGTTCGGTTTGCGCCAGAGCTCTCGAACATCGCAAAAGTTTGGACCTGAACCCTATTGAAGTCTTTGGGACCCGAACTTGAAAAATCAAAAGTCCCTATTTTGAAGGCTTACAATATATGCAAGTTATTGGCCAGAAAAAGGGTATGGGGGGTCCGGGTACTGCCCTGGGGGACATGTATTAATGCAAAAAAAAATGTTTAAAAAAGATCATTTAAAAGATCACAATAAAAATGAAAAATTCCTTTAAATATAGTGCCGGGGGGGGGGGGCACATCCGTACCATGTATAGAACCTGCTGCAGCGAAGCTGACATTTTTTTTTGTTTATAGCGCAAAAAATAAAAACTGCAGAGGTGATAAAATACCAGCAAAAGAAATCTCTATTTGTGGGGAAAAAGGACGTCAATTTTATTTGGGTACGGCATTGCACGACCGCGCAATTGTCAGTTAAAGTAACGCAGCGCCATATCGCAAAAAATGACCTGGTCAGGAAAGGAGGTAAATCTTCTGGAGGGCAAGATATATATATATATATATATATATACAATATGTGTGGATTTTTGTCTTGCGATGTGATTAGACTTCAGATATAAAAGATCTGAGGTCGAGAGAGATGCTGTCATTGGATAATAGTAATTGGTAAACAATGTACCCCGCGCATGACCCCCAGCTGATTGGGGTATTTCGGAGAAGGGAAGTGGTTTGAGATTCCCCGGCCAGTTGATTCGAGGGAGAAGGGAGGAAGTGAGGCTTCACAGAACTGGCACTCGGTTCACAGAAGAGGACACGGGGGGCCGAGACCACGTTACCGGCCAGAGCCGACCCAATCCGCAGCCCTGCTGGATAGAACAGAACTTGTCATGTCAGGAAAAACCCCAGAGTTATAGAGAAGATTGAAACAATGTAGAAATTGATTTTCCTTTTCAAACTCATTGCACCAATAGGGATCCGCAGGGGAAAGTCAGCTGATTGATACATTTTAGTTAATCAGTGGACCCCTAGGATTTAGCTGCATGGAGTCACAATGACCCCAACCACAGGGAACGCAGTGTTACATTGTAGTAATAATGTCATTGGAGGGAATGTGTGAAGGAGTGCTATTAGTTCATGGGGAGCACAGCTCCCTACTGTCCCTCATTTCAGTTCTAATCCCTCCGTCCTCCTCAGTTGTCCCTATTACACCCCAGACCAGACTGTTCAGTATGAGGACCACGCTGTATATTATACAAATATTCACAGGCTGAAAATAACATTTTTATAAATGAACAAATCACATTTCAATGTTTGAATACATTTAACTTGGAGTACTTCTGTAATCAACATGATAGGAGTGAGGACAACTAAAACAAATCCACAAAACAAAGCAAACCATTCCATTCAAAAAATTAGCCCATTAGAGTTCCACCTACTTCAGAGTCTCCATTAGGCTGCTTTCACACTGGGGCGGTTTGCAGGCGCTATTGCGCTAAAAATAGCGCCTACAAACCAACCCGAAACAGCTGCTGCTGTGTCTCCAGTGTGAAAGCCCTGAGGGCTTTCACACTGGAGCGGTGCGCTAGCAGGACGGTAAAAAAAGTCCTGCTAGCTGCATCTTTGGAGCGGTGAAGGAGCGGTGTGTTCACCACTCCTATACCGCTCCATCCCATTAAAATCAATGGGAGACCGCGGGGATACCGCCCGCAAAGCGCCGCTGCAGCGGCGCTTTGCGGAGGTTTTTAACCCTTTTTCGGCCGCTAGCGAGGGTTAAAACCACCCCGCTAGCGGCCGCATACCGCGGGTAAAACGATGGTAAAGCAGCGCTAAATATAGCGCTGCTTTACCGTCGCCGCCCCGCACCGCCCCAGTGTGAAAGCAGCCTTAGAGCCCCCCTTACATCAGTGTCCTCCCTTACATAAAAGTCTCCATAAGGCTGCTTTCACACTGGGGCGGTGCGGGGCGGCGACGGTAAAGCAGCGCTATATTTAGCGCTGCTTTACCATCGTTTTACCCGCGGTATGCGGCTGCTAGCGGGGTGGTTTTAACCCCCGCTAGCGGCCGAAAAGGGGTTAAAAACCTCCGCAAAGCGCCGCTGCAGCGGCGCTTTGCGGGCGGTCTTCCCGTGGTCTCCCATTGATTTCAATGGGATGGAGCGGTATAGGAGCGGTGAACACACCGCTCCTTCACCGCTCCAAAGATGCAGCTAGCAGGACTTTTTTTACCGTCCTGCTAGCGCACCGCTCCAGTGTGAAAGCCCTCAGGGCTTTCACACTGGAGACACAGCAGCAGCTGTTTCGGGTTGGTTTGTAGGCGCTATTTTTAGCGCAATAGCGCCTGCAAACCGCCCCAGTGTGAAAGCAGCCTAATGGAGACTCTGAAGTAGGTGGAACTCTAATGGGCTCATTTTTTGAATGGAATGGTTTGCTTTGTTTTGTGGATTTGTTTTAGTTGTCCTCACTCCTATCATGTTGATTACAGAAGTACTCCAAGTTAAATGTATTCAAACATTGAAATGTGATTTGTTCATTTATAAAAATGTTATTTTCTATTATTTTTAGCGCAATAGCGCCTGCAAACCGCCCCAGTGTGAAAGCAGCCTTAGAGCACCTTTTATATCAGACTTCCTATTAAGGACCCCCTTACAAAGGATCCCCCCTTACATCAGAGTCCCTATAAAAGTCCCCCTTACATCAGAGTCTCCCTTACATCACAGCCATCCCTTACATAAGAGTCCCCATTAAAGCCCCCTTACATCAGAGTCTCTATCAACGTCTCCATTACACCAGAGTCCCCCTTACATAGGATTCCTCAGTACATCTGAGTCCCATTACATCAGAGTCCCTAACAAAGTCCCCCTTACATAGGATACCCCCTTACATAAAAGTCCCTATCAAATTCCCCCTTACAGCAGAGACCCCCTTACATCACAGTCCCTATCAAAGTCCCCTTTACATCAGATTGTCCCTTACATCAGAGTCCTCCCTTACATAACTGTCTACATTAGAGCCCCTTTACATAAGAGTTTCTCTTAAAGACCCCCTTACATAGGATACCGTTACATAACAGTCTCCTTAATAAAAGTCCCTATCAAATTCCTCCTTACATCGGCGTCCCCATCAAAGCCCCTTACAACAGAGTCCCCCATCAGAGCCCCTATCTTAGTCCCCTTTACATAGGATTCTCCCTTACATCCATGTCCCCTTACATCAGAGTCCCTAACAAAGTCCCCCTTACATAGGACTCCCCCTTACATAAGAGTCTCCTTAATAAAAGTCCCTATCAAATTCTCCTTTACATCAGAGTCCTCCCTTACATAAGTGTCTCTATTAGAGCCCCTTTACATCAGAGTCCCTATTAAAGTTCCCCTTACATAGAAATCGACCTTACATCAGAAGACCTATTAAAGGCCCCCTTACATAGGATTCCCACTTACAGAGTTCCTATCAAATTCCCCCTTAGATCGGTGACCCCCTTACAACAGAGTCCCCCTTACATCAGGGTCCCTATTGAAGTCCCTCTGACATCAGAGTCTCCCTTACATCATAGTCCTCCCTGACATAAGAGTCCCTATTAGAGTCCCTTTACATCAGAGTCCCTATTAAAGTCCCCCTTACATGGGATTCCCCATTACATAAAAGTCCTCCTTACATCTGAGTCCTTATCAAAGTCCCTATCTCCTTAACAAAAGTCCCTATCAAATTCCCCCTTACATCAAAACCCCCTTACATTAGAGTCCCTATCAAAGTCCCTTTTACATCAGAGCCCTTACATGTGAGTCCCCATCAGAGTCCCTTCTTACATCAGAAGGTCAGATAAAATCAGGCTGTAGTCTGTAGACTCCTTTCCTACAGGTATAGCCCTAGTTATACAATGTATCAAATGACTACTAAATCTTTCATCCATTCTCTAAATTGTTACATTTGTTGTTTTGTACACCCAGTATGAAGGAGGATTAGTGGTAAAAGGACTTGTGGGTTTACCCAAATATTTTCTACATACTCCTTCTTTATGGTCTACCTAACTGGGGGCGTGGCAGGGGGTGTGTCCTTTGCCTTCACACCTGTGTCTGTCTTTCACATCTCAGGACGTTGGGAGGTATTCACGTGTGCGCTAATGTTTTTTCCTGCCAGTAACTTCCTGTCCATGTGACAAACTCTCCCCACAAGGGACATGTGCATTTCGTTTCGTTTTTTTTCTTTTTCTGTTTTTTTTTCGTTATTTTCGTTCATTCGTTTTCGTACGAATGAACGAACGATTCGCTAAAAAATTTAACGAATAACGAATCGTTCGAATCGAACGAATCCGAAAACAACGAAAATCCGAAAAAAAAAAATTAGAAACAACGAATGTATGAAGGAAGAAAATCCGAAAAAAACTAATTAGAAACAACGAATGTATGAAAGAAGGAAATCCGAAAAACGAAAACAGGAACAATGAAAATCAAAATGAACGAAAAAATTCGTACATTCGTAACTTTTTTTTTTTTTTTGCGATTCGTAATTTTCCGTGACTCTTACAATGGCGCTGCTTAACGTGCTTGGGATGGATTGAACGAAAAAATTTGTAACTTTTTTTTTTTTTTTTCGATTCGTAATTTTCTGTGTCTCTTACAATGGCGCTGCTTAACGTGCTTCGAATGGATTGAACGAAAAAATTCGTACATTCGTAACTTTTTTTTTCGATTCGTAATTTTCCGTGTCTCTTAAAATGTAATAATAGCATACACATTACATACAATTATGAATTATGCTCTGTGTTTCATATAAAGTCCCAACTGCCCCCCCCTTTCTATGCTCCGATTACTAATCTACGAATGTTACGAATGTTACGAATGTTACGAATGTTACGAATGTACGAATAAATACGAATGCGTCCGAATTTTGAATAAACGGAAATACGAATCAACGAAAAAATAACTCTTACGAAAATACGAATCGTTACGAACACCGACGACTTACGAATTTACGAATCGTTACGAATCAACGGAAACGAAAAAAAGGAAACGAAAATAAACTATTTTTTTTGTTGTGCACATGTCTACCCCACAATTCACTTCCTGGTGTCACCTTGACAGGAAGTTAGTGGAAATTTCCCCCACGGGGGAACACAGTAACGTCAACTTAACAGAGGTTCTAATCCTTCCCTATTTTATCCAGAACTCTAAGCACAGTTTTGGCTGGAGTCAGGTTTCAAAGACTTTCTAAATGTTACCTGAATCCCCCATTAAGTGTGAAAATGTTATTCTAGTACATTAGCAGAAACCGAGCCAATGCAAAGAGACAACAAGACGTGTGAAAAACAAAGTGTGAATGTGAGAAGGAACACGATTTCACACATAGGACATACAGACAGAGCGCACAACGGCGAGACGGCGGCCATGACAGCAAAACCCAGAATTATACCTAACCCAGATATCATTTATCAGGAGTTCTGCCTTTTTACTTTGACAAACAGCCCCCACTTTATTTCACTATATATTTATATGGCTCTGACATATACCGCAGTGCTGTACAGAGAACACTGAGTCAGTCACACCAGTCTCTGCACCAGAGGAGCTTACACTCTAATGTCCCCCCTACAGTCGCATACCTTCCAAATTTTTGAGATGGGAATGAGGGACACCTATCAGCAAAAGTATGCAGGCATAGGACACACCCCTTGCCACACCCCCTTAAAGGAGAATTGTACAAAAAAACAAGAAACAAGGAATTTACAAATGCAGCAATTTAGAAATCGGATGAAATGTTTAGCGCTGGAAAACAATTTTTGAAAGAAAAAAAGTGTATTATATATACATCTATATAGATCAGACCAAAATGAGGGACAAATGAGGAGGAATGAGGGACAGAGGGACATTGCTCCAAATCAGGGACAGTTGGGAGCTATGCAGTCACACACTATTATTATACAGTTATATTGCTCTGGCATATGCTACAGTGCTGTACAGAGAACTCTGAAATGACATACAATAATATTTGGGGGAATTTATTGTTTTTTAATGACTTTCTCATTTTCATACTCTTCACAGTTCCCCCCGGTGGTGAAATGAACACAGTGCAGCTCTCTGGGCTATAAATAGCAGGAAATGGTGCCGGTATTTTGGGTGAAGAACTGACAGATGCTCCGAGTTTCCCTGAAAATGTCGCAGCCTCAGAGCTTAACGGTCACCCAGCCACAGCGTTTCCACGTGACACGTCACCAACTACCCACACAGGGGGACAGAAACGAAACTTGGCAGGATTTCCACAGTTGTATATGCACCAGTCCCTTACAATCACTACAATGGCATAGCTCCCAACTGTCCCTGATTTCGAGGGACTGTCCCTGATTTGGAGCAATGTCCCTCTGTCCCTCACTCCTCCTCATTTGTCCCACATTTTGGTCTGATCTATATAGTTGTATATAAAATGCACTATTTGTCTTTCAAAAAGTGTTTCCCAGCGCCAAACCTTCCATGTAAAATCTAAATTGGTGCATTTGTACATTTAAAAAGCCAATATAAAGGAATAGTAGTGGTAAAAAAGTCCTTGTGGATTTATTTAACTTTTTTTGGTTAATTCTCCTTTAAGGGGGTGTGGCAGGGGGCGTGTCCTATGCCTACATACGTTTGTTAGTAGGTGTCCCTCATTCCCATCTCAAAATGTTGGGAGGTATGCAATGGTGCCTTTTCTGCCCCTCTTTACCATACAATGGTCCCTCTTCTGTCCTTCTGTCCCAGTTTTGTACCCAAGTCCCTCTGTCCTTACGTACCATACAACAGTCCTTCCTCTGCCCTTCTGTGCCTCTTTACATCCTTCTGCAAGCAAGTCGCTCTTCACATTACAATGGTCCCTCTCCCCCCCCCCCCCCCAAGTCCCCCTGTCCCTCGTTACCCCACACCAGTTCATCCTCTGCACCCAAGTCCCTTCTGGACTCAAGTCCCTGTGTCCATCTTCATCCCACAGTGGTCCCTGTTCTGCACCCAAGTCTCTCTGTCTCTTCTTTACCCCACAATGGTCCCTCTTTTGCACCCAAATGCCTCTGTCCCTTTTTACCCCACAATGTTTCCTCTTCTCCACCCAAGTTTCTCTGTCCCTCTTTATACCACAATGGTCCCTCTTCTGCACCCATGTCTCTCTGTTCCAGTTCTGCACCCAAGTCCCTCTGTACCCGGTTCTGCACCCAAGTCCCTCTGTACCCGGTTCTGCACCCAAGTCCCTCTGTACCCGGTTCTGCACCCAAGTCCCTCTGTCCTTCTTTACACCAAAATTGGCCCTCTTTAGTACCCACGTTTCTCTGTCCTTCTTTACCCCACAATGGTCCCTCTGTACCCGGTTCTGCACCCAAGTCCCTCTGTACCCGGTTCTGCACCCAAGTCCCTCTGTCCTTCTTTACACCAAAATTGGCCCTCTTTAGTACCCACGTTTCTCTGTCCTTCTTTACCCCACAATGGTCCCTCTGTTCCTGTTCTGCACCCAAGTCCCTCTGTCCCTCTTTACACCGAAATTGTCCCTATTCAGTACCCAAGTGTCTCTGTCCCTCTTTACACCACAATGGTCCCGTTTCTGCATCCAAGTCTCTCTGTCCCTCTTTATCCCGCAATGGTCCCTCTTCCGCACCCAAGACCCTATATCCCGCTTTACTGTACAATGGTCCCTGTTCTGCACACTGTCTTCTTTACACCACAATGGTCCCTCTGTTCCAGTTCTGCACCCAAGTCCCTCTGTCCCTCTTTACACTAAAGTAGTCTATCTTCAGTACCCAACTCTCTCTGTCCCTCTTTATCCTGCAATGGTCCCTCTTCCGCGCCCTCTCTCCCTTTTTCCCCCACAATGGTTCCTCTTCTGCACTCAAGTCTTTCTGACCCTCTTTACCCCACAGTGGTCCTGGTTCTGCTTCTAATTTCCTCAGTCCCTCTTTACTCCACAATGGTCCGTCTTCTGTACCCAAGGCTCTCTATCCTTCTTTACCCCCCCCCCCAATGGTCCCTCTTCTGTACCTAAGTCTCTCTATCCTTCTTTAACCCCCCCCCCCCCCCCCCCCCCCCCCCCCCAATGGTCCCTCTTGTGTACCCAAGTCTCTTTGTCCCTCTTTTGCACCCAAGTCCCTCTGTCCCTCTTTACCCCACAGTAGTTCCTCTTTTAGGTCTGATGTATACATCTGGACATTTACAGATAATCTTTAGATTTCTGTTATTTTTAGGACCCACTGGCCCCCCCCCCCCCCCCCCCCCTGTAAATTACAGGATTTCTCACTTTTGAAAAACAGTATAAAGAGAAAAATAATGATGCAATCTTATGACAAAAGTTTGTTTTTTTATTTCTTTTTTTAATTCAGAATCATGAATTTGGCTGGAAGTCAATCCACCCAAAATTGGTCTCTAAAACCTCATACACACAATCAGATTTTGGGCAGGGAATTGTGTGACGACAGACTTTTTGCCTAAAATCTGAGCGTTAGTACTCTCCATCAGACGATTGTTGTCCAACTTTCCGCCAACAAATGTATCCAACATTTGTTGGCGGAAAGTTGGACAACAATTGTCTGATTGAGAGTACTAACGCTAGCCTGCCCATCCAGGCAGGCTAGTAAATTTTCGGTCGGACACCGGTCTGTTGTCAGATTTTTCTATCGTCTGTACACAAGTCCGTCACACAATAGTTGAAAGTACAAACACGCATGCTCAGAATCAATGCTCACCAAACACGACATTAGCAGAAGGAGCCCAAAGGGTGGCGCTCAAGAGCTGAAATTCCACGTAGTACGTCACTACGTTCGTGTTTGTTGGCCGATAATTGTGTACCATTTGTATGCAAGACCAGTTCCTGGCACACGCCCTTCTGAGAAAAGTCTGACGCTTTGTTGGCCAACAATCCGATCGTGTGTACGAGGCTCAAGTCACCGGTGGAGTTTGGTGGTCTGAATCACAACTCCGTCACCCAAGAGTCTGGTGAGTATTTTTAGGGGGAAACTCACACCTTTCTGGTCTGTATAGAGGAAGGGAACTCCCGGCTTCTTTTTTTACAAACAGAAGGGAACAGCTGGGAGCTCTCATTGGCCGAGAATTTAAATGGCCATTCTCCTTGTAAATGTCAGTGTTGCTGTAGTAGGTTGAACAAAGGAATTTTGCTTTTTTTTATGTTTCACTTTAAGCATTACTAAAATCACTACATTACTAAAACTACTGCTCCCATTGACTTCAGTAGGTATTGGATTCAGCATTCAAACTTCATTAACCCCCTTCCCACCCTCACTATAGCCCAATGACGGCTACAGTGTGGGCTTACTTTGCCGGGAGGGCGTCTATTGCCGTCCTTCCATGATCGCGCTGCCCGGACTCAGCTGATCACAGATCAGGGTAAAGGGCCAATCACAGCGGCCCTTTACCATGTGATCAGCTGTGTCCAATGACAGCTGATCACGGATGTAAACACAAGCCGGTTATTGCCTTTCCTCGCGCTGACAGCATGAGGAGAGAAGAAGAGAGCCTATAACCGGCTTGTGTTAAAGGGACATTGGCACTGATTATCAGTGCAGTCCCAACAGTGCCCACCAGGGCTGCCAATCAGTGCTCATCAGTGCTGCCAATCAGTGCCTCCTCATCAATGTCACCTATCAGTGCTGCCTCAGTTTCGCCTATCAATGCCATTCAGTGCCACCTATCAGAGCCCATCCGTGCCACCTATCAATGGCCATCAGTGCTGCCTCATTAGTGACCATCAGTGCAGCCTCATCAAGGCCCATCAGCGAAGGAGAAAAATTACCTGTTTTTAAAATTTTATAACAAACTATGAAAAAAAAAATGTCTTTTTTTTCAACATTTTCAGTCTTTTTTTCGTTTGTTTAGCAAAAAAAAAAAAAAAAAACAGTGGTGATTAAATACTACCAAAAGAAAGCTCTATTTGTGTGAAAAAAATGTGATTTGGGCACAGCGTTGCATGACCGGGCAGTTGTCATTCAAAGTGTGAGAGAGCTGAAAGCTGAATATTGGCCTGGGCAGGAAGGGGGTGAAAGTGCCCGGTAGGCAAGTGGTTAAAGTTCGCCTGAGCCCGCCTCAAACCGAACCAGGTGCGTTCAGCTCATCTCAAATGCTGACTTTCATTACTGTTATTTTAACCCCTTCCCACCCACTTTGGCATCCCTTTAAATATTTCGGAATGCCTGAGGGGGGGGGGGGGGGGGGGGGGGGGGGGGGCGAAAAGGATCGGCGATCATGTGACCACTGTGACGATCTTTACCCTGGAACCTTGTTTTCTAGCTTTCAGGATCATATGCTAGAATGATGTATATTATTTATTTATTTTTTATATTACTTTATTTGATTTTGTTATATTTATTTGTTTTGCATTTAATGAGGAACTGCGGTCTGCTCACATAAATTGTAATAAAAACATCTTTGCCATTCTGAAGCTTCCCTCCAACCACTTTGCATATTATTTGATATATACTGTGATTCTGTACTTGCCAAATATGCTGCCGAAAATCTCCCTCCGCTGAGCCTGGCTGCAGCCATTTTAACTGTGGGCAGCTGAAGCTGCTGCCTGTTCACTTCCTGGATTTACACAGAGGCACACCTCCAGCTCTGCAGCTCTCATTGGCCCTCATATGTCCCCTTCCCTTCCACAAAAGTGAGAGAGAGAGAGCTGTGCATGAGCCTAGGCCAGTGATGGCGAACCTTGGCACCCCAGATGTTTTGGGCTTTATAAACTTTATAAACATGTATCTGGACTTGAATATCATAGTGTGGAACTCCAGTTCTGGATTCACTTCATTTATGTACAGTGTAATGAGAATGACTACTTACAGGTTCTGGCTGCTGCTGTCTGAGGCTGCAATACACAGGTAGGTCTTCTCCTGCAAGAAACAGATAGGGGGCGTCAGAGCTGAATGGGGGAGAACTCACTGAAATCCCATAGAAGCTTTAACACAGTGATGGCGAACCTTGGCACCCCAGATGTTTTGGAACTACATTTCCCATGATGCTCAACTACACAGCAGAGTGCATGAGCATCATGGGAAATGTAGTTCCAAAACATCTGGGTGCCAAGGTTCACCATCACTGCTTTAACATGTCAATGTCATTTCAAAAGCAATTTTCAATCATTGTAAATCTGCAACTTTCGTTACAATAATCCCTGGTGATCCTGCCATGAAGGGTCCTTGTACAGGCGCTACCTGTTATAGGGTGACAATGATCTGTCCCTGACCTCCGGCCTTCCCTTCAGTCTTGCACAGTTGTACCGGCTCCTCTCCTGGACTGAAATGGCTTACTCTGATTTCACTGCACACTGTGAGCTTCTCACAATGTACATTGGAAGCTTCAGGATCTCAGATGGAGCCCGCCTGATTTCCTGGCTGAAGGAAGTCCAGATCTAGATCTTTCCTCCCCAGCCTGACTGCCCCTGGCCCGCCCCTTTTCATTGGATTTCAATTATGGAGGGTCAGCATCACATGTGGGTGTTACCTAGGGCGCTGACTGACCACAGCTCCCAACTGTCCCTGCTTTCGAGGGACTGTCCCTGATTTGGAGCAATGTCCCTCTGTCCCTCATTCCTCCTCATTTGTCCCTCATTTTGGTCTGATCTATATAGCTGGATATAGAATACACTTTTTTCTTTCAAAAATTGTTTTCCAGCGCTAAACCTTTCATCCGATTTCTAAATTGCTGTATTTGTAAATTCCAAAAGCCAAAATAAAGGAATAGTAGTGGTAAAAAAAAAGCACTTGTGGGTTTAAGCAATCGTGTTTTTTTTGTACAATTCTCCTTTAAGGGGGCGTGGCAAGGGGTGTGTCCTATGCCTGCCTACTTTTGCTGATAGGTGTCCCTCATTCCCATCTCAAAAATCCCTGTGCTGAGTTCCCGGGTCTGTACACCTGCTGTGCCCATTATGAGGGGTTCCCACCATCCCTGAGCTGAGTTCCTGGGTCTGTACACCTGCTGTGCCCATTATGAGGGGTTCCCACCATCCCTGAGCTGAGTTCCTGGGTCTGTACACCTGCTGTGCCCATTATGAGGAGTTCTCACCATCCCTGTGCTGAGTTCCTGGGTCTGCACACCTGCTGTGCCCATTATGAGGGGTTCTCACCATCCCTGTGCTGAGTTCCTGGGTCTGCACACCTGCTGTGCCCATTATGAGGGGTTCCCACCATACCTGTGCTGAGTTCCTGGGTCTCCACACCTGCTGTGCCCATTATGAGGAGTTCTCACCATCCCTGTGCTGAGTTCCTGGGTCTCCACACCTGCTGTGCCCATTATGAGGAGTTCTCACCATCCCTGTGCTGAGTTCCTGGGTCTGCACACCTGCTGTGCCCATTATGAGGGGTTCCCACCATACCTGTGCTGAGTTCCTGGGTCTCCACACCTGCTGTGCCCATTATGAGGAGTTCTCACCATCCCTGTGCTGAGTTCCTGGGTCTGTACACCTGCTGTGCCCATTATGAGGGGTTCCCACCATCCCTGAGCTGAGTTCCTGGGTCTGTACACCTGCTGTGCCCATTATGAGGAGTTCTCACCATCCCTGTGCTGAGTTCCTGGGTCTGCACACCTGCTGTGCCCATTATGAGGGGTTCCCACCATACCTGTGCTGAGTTCCTGGGTCTCCACACCTGCTGTGCCCATTATGAGGAGTTCTCACCATCCCTGTGCTGAGTTCCTGGGTCTCCACACCTGCTGTGCCCATTATGAGGAGTTCTCACCATCCCTGTGCTGAGTTCCTGGGTCTGCACACCTGCTGTGCCCATTATGAGGGGTTCCCACCATACCTGTGCTGAGTTCCTGGGTCTCCACACCTGCTGTGCCCATTATGAGGAGTTCTCACCATCCCTGTGCTGAGTTCCTGGGTCTGCACACCTGCTGTGCCCATTATGAGGGGTTTCCACCATCCCTGTGCTGAGTTCCTGGGTCTCCACACCTGTTGTGCCCATTATGAGGGGTTCCCACTATCCCTGTGCTGAGTTCCTGGGTCTCCACACCTGCTGTGCCCATTATGAGGTGTTCCCACCATCCCTGTGCTGAGTTCCTGGGTCTGTACTCCTGCTGTGCCCATTATGAGGGGTTCCCACTATCCCTGTGCTGAGTTCCTGGGTCTCCACACCTGCTGTGCCCATTATGAGGTGTTCCCACCATCCCTGTGCTGAGTTCCTGGGTCTGTACTCCTGCTGTGTCCATTATTGGGGGTTCTCACCATCCCTGGGCTGAGTTCCTGGGTCTGTACTCCTGCTGTGCCCATTATGAGGAGTTCTCACCATCCTTGTGCTGAGTTCCTGGGTCTGCACACCTGCTGTGCCCATTATGAGGGTTCCCACCATCCCTGTACTGAGTTCCTGGGTCTGTACATCTGCTGTGCCCATTATGAGGGGTTTCCACCATCCCTGTGCTGAGTTCCTGGGTCTGTACTCCTGCTGTGCCCATTATGAGGGGTTCCCACTATCCCTGTGCTGAGTTCCTGGGTCTCCACACCTGCTGTGTCCATTATGAGGGGTTCTCACCATCCCTGTGATGAGTTCCCGGGTCTGTACTCCTGCTGTGTCCATTATGAGGGGTTCCCACCATCCCTGCTATAAATTGTATTTATTTTATACTATGAAAGATGTAACATAAGAGATGGAACAGAGCTGGGAATTTCAGCAGGGAGCAGCTCAGACACGTTTTTGGATGGACTGACCCTTTACGGAATAATTAACGCTCTGGTGGTGCCTTTGTCAGTCGTGATTTGGAGGGTAGTTGGGGGGTCTGTCGGTTGTCACGGTCGGGGGGGGGGGGTGACAGCGCCTGTCCTGCGGTCTGGAGCATCTTCTGTGAGATGGAGCTGCTGCAGCTGTTTCCTTCCTGCTGGTCCCTCAGCAGAACCATCTGCAGACAACGGGCACAGCTCAATCTGTGCTCAGAGTGTTACACAACCCGCCAGCCTTTCCTGTTCCTCCTTCTCTGTGCCACACTAGGGGGGTGTGATGTAAGACGTGATGGGTGTATTTTTATCCCTCAGCCCCCATCTGCAGCACTTAGGAAAACTACAACAAATTCATTTTCCATCATCACTGGTTTTAATGTGACCATCGCATTTTTAACACCTTTGCTGTTCCATATTTCATGTTTGTGTCCCTGGTGGTGCCCAACCTGCAGCTCTTGGTCAGCAGTGGGAGGGATGATTTTGTAAAGTCTCCTGTAGCATTACATATACCTAATATCATGTACGGCCCTTTGGGGACCTCAAGGGGACTACTAACCCTGAGGTCCCCTATATATCACAACCTGGCGCAGCAGAGGTGCTCCCTCTAGTGGCTGACAGAAGGCCATTACAGTCAATCAGTTCAACAATTTCTTGAATAAAATCTCACAGAGAGAATCCATTGTTTTTTTATCAGACAAGTACTGTACATCTACTGTGCGCCATAATAGTCAGGAAACAGACTCTGAATTTATAATGAGTCATGCCAAGTCGCTGCATACTAAGCAATGTGTCAGTGTAACCCTTCCAGGTATTTATTAAAGTGGAGGGCCACCCAAAAAAAAAAAAAAAAAAAGCATTAATAATCTTAAAAAAAATTAAAAAATAAATAAATAAAATGAAAAAAAAAATGTTTTTTTCGCTTACCTGAAAACGCTGTTGCTATGCAGTCTTCCTAATCTAAAAACACATACAAAAAATCTTGGGTGGACTGCGCTTTGGCCCCCCGGATGGAAATTTTGTAGCAGCGCTGTTATTAAGATTTCTCAAATGGATGTGAAAAATCAATATATACACTCTAAATAAAGTGACCATGTGCTAAAATAAATATTTATAAGTTATCTAAAAACTAGAGTAAATATATAGGTCGGATAAGAGTGATAAAAAACAATAATGAGTGAATTAATAAATATGAGTCATCCGTATGGTGAAAAGATGAAAAATAAAAGATATATATAGAAATCTGTGTCTAAAGTCCATATAAAAGAATGCTTGCCAATCTGATCAAGCAAATAAGCAGAGATGCAGTAAGTGACAGTTCCCAATTGGTGTGAAAACAGTTCAAAGTTGATAATCCTTGAGTGATCCACCATACACTTTCACCACGTGCGGGATTCGTCCCCTTATGGGGCTGCACTCACCAGAAAACAACTTTTAATACGCCTGTAGTTAGACCAGTATGGGCCTTCTCCTCCAACATCAGACCTTTAATCTCCACCAGCGCGGTTGTAAGACCAGATTTTTCAGACCTTCAATCCAGCATCCCTTGATCAATACTCCATTAAAGAGATTAAAGGTCTGATGTTGGAGGAGAAGTCCATATAAAGACACAGAGTAAACACAGGGTCTGCAGGTGAGTCATCTGTACACAACAATAGGACAGAGCTGGGCAGCATTAGTAGCAGCACTTCACACTGAGATATCGGGATACAGCACAGGACTAACGAACTAAGGCAAACAGGCAGTGGAGCCTTGCGGCTTCACTGCCCGTTTTCTTACTGCGCATGCGCGAGTCGCGCTGCGCTGTGGGAATGGCCCCGTTGTTTTCTGGGACACACACATGTCCCAGAAGGCAACGGGGCCACTCACTGAGGAGGAGGAAGTGCCGCGGAATAGGAAGAGGCAGATTAGGAAGACTGGATAGTGATGTTTATTAATGCCGCCCTTCTAAAAAAAACACCGCTCTGCGCACATCCATTTGAGAAATCTTAATAACAGCGCTGCTACAAAATTTCCATCCGGGGGGCCAAAGCGCAATCCACCCAAGATTTTTTGTATGTGTTTTTATATTTCTATGTTTCTAAGCAGCAGCCGTTAATAATGTATGTATAAGGACCACTGTACAGTCACATTATACTAAAAATTATTTTGCACATCACAAATATAATTTTTCCACATCTATGCACATATATATATATATATATATATATATATATATATATATATATATATATATATTCATTGATTGATTGATTTTATATATAGCAGTTTTTACACATATATATATATATATATATATATATATTTATATATTTATTTATATACTCAACAAATCTACACATTATAGGACAGGCGCATCAAAGACCAGTCCAGTTTTTTGCCAGTAACACATTCTTGTTGCGCAGAGCGGTGTTTTTTTTTAGAAGGGCGGCATTAATAAACATCACTATCCAGTCTTCCTAATCTGCCTCTTCCTATTCCGCGGCACTTCCTCCTCCTCAGTGAGTGGCCCCGTTGCCTTCTGGGACATGTGTGTGTCCCAGAAAACAACGGGGCCATTCCCACAGCGCAGCGCGACTCGCGCATGCGCAGTAGGAAACGGGCAGTGAAGCCCCAAGGCTCCACTGCCTGTTTGCCTTAGTTCGTTAGTCCTGTGCTGTATCCCGATATCTCAGTGTGAAGTGCTGCTACTAATGCTGCCCAGCTCTGTCCTATTGTTGTGTACAGATGACTCACCTGCAGACCCTGTGTTTACATGTAAATAGCGGCGGCATTCATATGTAAATAGCGGCGACCGGCAGCATTGATGTATATATGTATATATATCATGCCCCCCTGAGGTCATATCCACAGTAATCTCTAGCAACCAATCAACAAGCAGAAATCATGTGCTGTAACCTCTAGCAACTAATCAGTGAGCCGTAATGTGTGCTGTAACCTCTAGCAACCAGTGAGTGAGCGGTAATGATACACTGTAACCTCTGACAACCAATTGTAATAGCTGCCTGATCTGATTTAGAGTCTAGCTGCTATTTATTGTATGTCTCAGAGCTGGTGGAGAGCGAAACTGCATGGGGGGGACCAAGAAAATTTTTGCCCATGGTCCAATCAATATTAAAGATGGCCCTGCTCCCTGGCGGTATGATTATTTCAGATTTTAGCTGCTGAAAGCAGTACAATTATTTTGCATGGAAATTTGGCGTTTTATATTGTAGGCCTGCAATTCTTAGGAATAACTCACTTAAATCTGTCCAAACCGGAGTCTAGTAGACATCCCGGGTATGATAAAGTTTGAAAAACGAAATCATAAATTATAATATAATAAATAACTATAAATAATTATAACAAATATATAATAATAAAAAATATTCAATAATTGAATCAAATCAAAAACACTGAAATTTGCTCAGTTGTCGTTACTTTCAGTGTTTGATGACGAATTTCCCCACAAATCACTATCGCTCAATTCTGCAAGTGATTCTAATTTATTATCGCTGTTTTCTAGCTGGTCTAAAACCACTTTTGATGTTAAGGGACACTTTTTGGTTGCTATGGACAATCTCCAGTTTCCAGGCAGAAACAACAGTATATATAATATAAAAGTGCATGCAGGGCACTGGACAGACCACTAGGGACAAAAGGGATGTGAAATAAATGTATACAGTAATGTAATCTGTAAGATTACATTGTACTGTATGTGTATTGTGTGTTTTACTTTTTGAATTTGGCGCCGTTCTCCGTCCCTGTGCGTCGCAACGCTCGCAGGGAACGGAGCTCGGCTCCGTGATAGATCGAGCGGAGGAAACGGCTCGCACACACAGCGGGGAGGACATCGCAGGATCCTGAGGACAAGGTAAATAACCTCTTCCTGGATCCTGCGATGCGATCTTGAGCCACACTCAGGAATACCGCCAGGGAGGTTAAATAAAATTATAATTTCCCTTTAAAATGAGTATCTATCTATCTCAGCGGTCTCCAAACTTTTTAACCACATCAATACCGGGCACTTTCGCCCCCCTTCCTTCCCAGACCAATTTTCAGCTTTCAACACTCTCTCGCACTTTCAATAAGAATTGCGCGGTCATGCAATGCTGTACCCAAATTAAATTTTTATCATTTTGTTCGCATAAATAGAGCTTTCTTTTGGTGGTATTTTTTCACGACTCCGTTTTTTATTTTTTGCGATATAAGCGAAAAAAGAGTGTAAATTTGGAAAAAAAAACAATATTTTCTTTATTCTATTTTAAAATAAATCCAATAAAATCTAATTTTGTCATAAATTTAAGCCAAAATGTATTCTGCTACATGTTTTTGGTAAAAAAAAAATCCCATTAAGTGTATAATAATTGGTTCGTGTGATCACGGACATATGTACGCAAATGATCATGTACAGATGTGCGCAGGTGATCACGGACAGATGTGTGCAAATGATCATTGGAACATGTGATTTTACTGTTATATATGTGGGGGACATGTGTTTTGGGGACATGTGTGTTTATTGTGTGTTTACCTGTGTTTTTTACTGTGTGGGGACACTACACTGGTGATCACTGAGTAAAAAGCTGTAAATAACAGCTCATACTCACTGATCACCGGCCGGCTGCAGAGATCCGCTCTCCTCTCCTCACCGATTACTTCCGTGTGAGGAGAGGAGAGCCGATCGCCTAGCAACCGGCTGTTTGTTTACATCACATGATGGCCGTGATTGCACACGGCCGTCATGTGATCAGGAGGGCCAATCACAGAGCCCTCCTGCCGATCTAAGATCGCGCCGCTGCGCCCCATTGATGCCAAACCTGCCCCGAGACAGCCGCCCACAGCCCTCGGAAGGTAACAGATTTGTGTGTGACTATCTTGGTTACTTGGGGAGCCACAGCCTGGGACGTTCCGGAACGTCCACTCAGAAGGAGAGGTAGCCCATCCGGCCGTTTATGTGCAGTGGCCGGGTGGGAAGTGGTTAAACAAAGGGCCAGTTTATTGTCATCAGACTTTAGGGAGGCCGGACTGTGGCCATTGGGAGTAGAAATGGTCCTGGCATCCTGACACAAATGCCCCACCATTGGTGTCAGTGGAAGGCATAGTCCCTCATCATTGGTGTCAGTGGAAGAAATAGTGCCCCATCGTTGGTGTCAGTGGAAGAAATAGTGCCCTATTGTTGGTGTCAATGGGAGAAGTACAGGTTGATTTACTAAAACTGAAGAGTGGAAAATCTGGTGCAGCTGTGCATGGTAGCCAATCAGCTGCTAACTTCAGTTTGTTCAGTTAGGCTTTGATAGACAAACCTGGAAGCTGATTGGTTTCTATGCAGAGCTGCACTAAATTTTGCACTCTCCAGCTTTAGTAAATCAACCCCATAGTGTCTTGTATTAGTGGGAAGAAAAGTGCTCCAAGGGCCGGATAATGGCGCAGTTTGGAGACCACTGATCTATCATATTAGGAAGTCTCATAGTCGGTAAACTAATTCCATTCACAATCTTTTCGCAGAAGTTGTGTCTTAGTCCCCATTGCACATTATGGTGCAATACTGCCCCCTGGTGTTTAGAATGAAATGTACAGCCATGGTTATTCTAACACATCATATACTGTACAGAAAATAATTCAGGGATCTTACATTTCATTTTATTTTACATAAAAGATCAGATCATGTAATCCTGTAATTATTAGTAATGGGATAATCTGATCGGTCGTCAACAATTTGATATTCTATCCAGATTTATGATGGGTCTTTAGTGCCTTGAATATGCTTTTTAGACCAAACCTTACTGGGGAGTTGTGGGGGGGGGAGGGTGCAACAAATGTCTTTATAAGGCAGAACCTTCGTGTAGACCAGATCTGTAAGTGGGGGTGGTAGCTATGATGGTGCCACCAACAATTTACTCCCTGAATACATGGGGGTGAGGGAGTTTGGGTGGAGGGGCAACTTGCAGCTATTGTCCCCAAGGTGATCAATAGGAAACTGCCCTATCTGACCTATTGATTGTCATCACAGGGAAGCATGAAAGCTGCTTCCCCTAATGTGCAGAAATGAGGATGAAGTGGACGTTTTTTCTTAATTTTGGATAGAGTACGGGAGGGTTATAACCCCTGGCAGTGTTTTTTTTTTTTCTGTGCCCCATTGGGGAGATTTCATTTTACTTCCTGTCCCATAGCCAAAACAGGAAGTGAAAATCCTCCAAAGTGAGGGAACCCCTCTATTCCTATTTTTGTAACAGTCCAAAATGTGGGATTTTCTTTCTCGCTCAGTGATAACAGTAATTTGGACAAATAGAGAGGGTAACTCTCCCTAATGATGGTATAGATAGAAATAAAATCCTGACAGGGACTCTAATACACCCAAACTCCAGCCAAAACAAAAAATAAATAAAAAAAATGTTGCCTTTAGTTAAACTTTAACTAAAAGTTGTAATTCACAAAAATCTTTATTTTCAGACATTTCATTTTCAAAAGTTTTTGGACTCTTTGGGATATAATAACTGTAAACTTTTTTAAAATGGCAATTACAGCACTATTATATGTAATATATATATATATATATATATATTACTAGTACTATATTAGTACTTGACTACATTGATGAAAATCTGTACTAATTTCCACCTATACCAGTGATGGCGAACCATGGCACGCGTGCCACAGCTAGAGGTCTCTCTCTTCTCTCAGCCCCCCTCTCTCTTTCTCAGCCCCCCCCCCCCCCCCTCTTTGTCCCCCCTCTCTCTGAGCTCACCCCTCTCTCAGCATCTCTCTCACCCCCTCTCTCTGTCCCTCTTCTCTCTCTCTGCCCCCCTTCTCTCTCTCTGTCCCCCATCTCTCTCCCTGTCCCCCTCCCTCTTTCTGTTCCTCCTCTCTCTCAGCTCACCTCTCTCTCTCAGCATTTCTCTCACACCCCTCTTCCCCTCTCTGTTGCCCCTCTCTCTCAGCATTCCTCTCAAACCCCTCTCTCTCTCTGTCCCCTCTCCCTCGCTCTCTGTCCCCTCTCCCTCTCTCTCTGTCCCCTCTCCCTCCTCTCTCTGTCCCCTCTCCCTCTCCCTCTGTCCCCTCTCCCTCTCTCTCAGCCCCCAGCCCCCCTCCCTCTCTCTCAGCCCCCCTCCCTCTCTCTGTTCCCCCCTCTCTCTCAGCATATCTCTCATTCTTCTCTCTCTCAGCCCCCCTCCCTCTCTCTGTTCCCCCCTCTCTCTCAGCATATCTCTCATTCTTCTCTCTCTCAGCCCCCCTCCCTCTCAGCATCTCTTTCACACAAAACCAATGTATTTATTTCAGTTTGGGCACTCGGGCTCAAAAAGGTTCGCCGTCACTGACCTATACGTTCCCTAGAACACACCCTCATGCCAAGGCTGCTAAAAAAAATGGGGAACAGGAATAGGATGCCGGAAAAAAAGAAGACTTAAAGTGCAACTAAACCCCAGACCCTGAATTCACTATATCTGGTCTCCCACAGTACACAGAACATGGAAATGCAATTATTTCAGTAAATATAAACTGCTAAATACCTTTTTTCATCAGCAGTATATAGCAGTCTTGTGACTTCTATCGGTGTCTGGTTAAAGCTTGAAGCATTGTCCTATGAGGTTGCAGGACCCCTGACCCTCTGTGTGGACAGTGCTGATTGGCCCTGTGCTGATCACATGCACCCTCCCAAGAAAAAAAAAAAAAAACTCTCTAGCATTACACACCAAACTGAGCATGTGCAGAGTGCCCCCAAGGCTCTGTCTTATCAGGAAATATATTGGGGTCTGTGGAAGAAGGGGAGGATCAAACAGCCTTTTTACACAATGCAGAAGATTAACCCCTAACTCTATAACAGTAAGTATACAGAAGCATGCTTTACTGCATATACAGACTGATTTTACTTAAAGCGGAGTTCCCCCGATTTTTATTTTTTAAAAGTCAGCAGCTACAAATACTGCAGCTGCTGATTTTTAAAATATGGACACTTACTTGTCCAGGGCGCCCGCGATGTCCTCACCCGAAGCCAAACTGTCCCTCAGCTCTTGGGTGCTGCCGCCACCATCTTTGGTAAGGGAATCAGGAAGGGAAGCCTTGTGGCTTCACTTGCTGGTCCCCTACTGTGCAAGCGGAACCCATGCTGCATGTTCCCACTGGTCCCTGCTGTCTCCTGGGAGCCGTGTGTTTCCCGGACACAGCGGGGGGGGGCAGGAAGTGGCATAGATACCCGCGGGTGGCACGGGTATCTATGCCCAGTAGTGGGAGAAAAATACCTGTATTAGACAGGGATCTGCTCCCCCCTCTCCCCTGAAAGGTGCCAAATGTGACTCCGAGGGGGGGGAGGGTTCCGAAAAGCGGAAGTTCAATTTTTGGGTGGAACTCCGCTTTAAAGCGGAGCTCCACCCGATTTACAATCAATATCTACAAATTATTACTTCTCTCTATTAGACTAAAAGATGACAATTATTAAACAGTACCTTTTTTTTTCTGTTGATATGCAGCATTTCCGGGTTCTGGGGATTGCGGGTATGGGCGGGGTTGTGGCGGATATTACGCCACTTCCTTAGTGCCGCACTGTCTCCTGGGATCCTTTTCTCTTCTTCCCAGAAGACAGTGTCGGCGGCCTGGCACGAGTTCTCACGCGATTTCGAAGCCTCGACGCCGCCCGTTGTGATGGCAGCAGGAGCTGCTGACGGCGCTCCTATTGCACTATTACTGCGCATGCGCGAGATCTTACCTAGAACGGGCGTTGCATTCTGGGAGATGCATGTCACTAGATCCCGGAAGAGAATGCCTGTGGGCTTCACATGCCCACAGGCAATATGAAACCGATGAATAACAACAGGGCCGGTGCTACCACTAGGCAATCTAGGCAGCCGCCTAAGGTGCCCTGCTGCCTAGGGCGCCCGGCCTCTGGTGGTGTTCCTATTCTCTTCTCTCTGCAGCAAGCAACTAAGTCTCAGCATCAGCAGGCAGCTGCCGCTCCGTTTACACATATTGTCAGAGGCGCAACGGCGGTGGAGGACTTTGTCTGTGTCCCGACTCCTGAATGAATGGAAGCAAGCAAACATTGGTAGGCTGCATTGATAGGTGCTGGTGGGCTGCATTGATAGGTGCTGGTAGGCTGCATTGATAGGTGCTGGTGGGCTGCATTGATGGGTGCTGGTGAGGCTGCATTGATAGGTGCTGGTAGGCTGCATTTGATGGGTACTGGTGAGGCTACTTGTGATGGGCGCTGGTGAGGCTGCATATAATGGGCGCTGGTGAGGCTGCATTTGATGGGCGCTGGTGAGGCTGCATTTGATGGGTGCTGGTGGGCTTCATTTGATGGGTGCTTCGTTAAAAAGGCGGGGTTTACATGGGCAGGGAAAAGGGGGTGGGTTTAGGGGTGGAGCCAGGGGGTGGCAAAATTAGGTTTTGCCTAGGGTGACAAAAATCTTTGCACCAGCCCTGAATAACAACTTTATAAAGCGTTCCTTTAGGGAAAAAAACGAATGGGAAACCTTCTATAAACGGGACATGTGAGTAACAAATGTACAAATTAATTTGTTTAGAACAGTCATTTAAAAAAAAAAAAAAAAAAATGTCAGAGACAACCATACACTGATATATTTTTTAACAAAGTATCTGTAACCAAAAAAAAAAAGTTTGTCTATGGATACAATGTAACTTGTATTACTGATTGTGTGTGTACTAAATAATAAATGTTACACAATCCCTTTTCTGACTTTCCTGTTACACTGTATTTTATTTATTTTTTATTCTTCAAAGAGCACCTGTCCTGCAGAAATCAGCTGGTGTTGGATCCATACCTGTTATATTGATCCCCTGGCTTCACTTCCTGCTAATTCACTGGGCTGGAAACAACATGCAGATCTGCGGGTACCACGGACTCGATGTCTGCCGTAACCAGCCGATCGTTAGGCAGAGAGCCAGAATGGCGATCTGCCTATGTAAACAAGGTGGATCGCCGTTCTGTCAGTAGGGAAGGCATGGATCCTGTGTTCCTGCAAAGTAGAAACATGGATCAAGGCCTTCCCCTAGTAAAAAGCACCTCCCACACCGTACACACATAAACACTGGCTAGGCACGTAGTTAACCCTTTGATCGCCCATGATGTTAGCCCCTTCACAGCCAGGGTCATTAGTACAGTGACAGTGCATATTTTTTTTAGCACTGATCACTGAATTAGTGTCACTGGTCCCCAAAAAGTGTCAGTAAAGCCGCGTACATGTTGTCAGAAAATCTGACCATTTGTACGCTCTATCAGACAATTGTATTCAGATTTTCTGTGAACGGCCATTCAGAAACAAACTGAAAAGTGCGAAATGAAAAGCGTGAAATGAAAAGTGCGAAATGAAAAGTGCGAATCAACACTCACCAAACTTCTACTAACACAAAATTAGCAGGAGCACAAACGGTGGCACCAGTGACAATTGAACTTCCTCTTTTTCGGTTCATAGTACGTCTAGTACGTCACTACGTTCGTGTTTGTTGGCCAACAATTGTGTACCGTTTGTATGCAAGACAAAATCCAGGCACACGCCTTTGGACAAAAGTCCACTGTTTTGTCTGCAGAAAATCCGATCGTGTGTACGAGGCAGGGGACTAGCAACTTCTGACAGAGAATGTTCCTGGCAGGCTGAATACAATGGAAGTGTTGGTGTCTCCACTACTCACCGGTAAGAGGGGCTTTGCATTGTTGTGGATGGACACAATGTGGGTGACACCATTCCTGCTCAGGGACGTCGTGTCCTCAGCGTCTAGGGAGAGACCATTAGAAGTAAGTCACACACAGATAGAACAGACTGATCATGAGCAATTAACTACTTGACCTCCGGAAGATTTACCCCCCTTCCTGACCAGGCCATTTTTGCAATACGGCACTGAGTTACTTTAACTGACAAATTGCGCGGTCATGCGACACTATACCCAAATAAAATCCAGGTCCTTTTTCCCCCCCATGAAAAATGAAAATTGGCCTGGGCAGGAAGGGGGTGAAAATGCCCTGTATTGAAGTGGTTAAACACCTCTGAGTTTTTTGCGTTATAAACAAAAAAAGGCCGATATTTTTTACTTTCTTTTATAAAAAATATCCCAAAAAAAAATAAAAAATTCTTACTAAATGTAGGTCGAAATGTATTCTTCTACATGTCTTTGGTAAGAAATACGAAATCCCAATAAGCGTATATTGATTGGTTTGTGCAAAATTCATAGCATCTACAAGCTATGGGATATTTTATTTATTTATGTTTTTTACTAGTAATGGCTGCGATCAGCGACTTATAGCAGGACTGCGATATTGCGATGGACTTTCTGACACTAACTGACACTATTGACACTTTTTGGGGACCAGTGACACTAATACAGTCATCATTGATAAAAATTTGCTTTTTCACTGTACTAATGACGCTGGCTGGGAAGGGGTTAAACATCTAGGGTAATCAAAGGGTTAAATGTGTGCCTAGCCAGTGTTTTACTACTGTGTGAGGTGCTTTTACTAGGGGAAGATATGGAATTGATTTCCCGGCTTTGCAGGGACACAAACTCCACCCCTTCCCCCCTGTCAGAATGTCAATCTGCCTTGTTTACATAGACAGATTGCAGTTCTGTCATTCTGCCCGCCAATCGGCTTTCGCTGTTTATAATGACAGCAGAAGCGAGCCGCCTACCCGGACGTGTCAGATCTCATACCAGGTACAGAATAGTTTTTCCCCTTTACAGAACTGCTGATCTCCTGTGGCCTTTATCAGCTGCTTCCTGCCCGACATGCACTTGATAGATGCACATCATGGCTCTGGACCACAACAGTGACAATGGTGAAGCATGCTTGAGCAATGTGTGTCAGTGCAGCCACTTGTACTCTCCACCAGGGGGCAGGTGACACGGTGACAACACAGGAGCCCAGTTGGAACACAGGGACAGAGCGTTGTCACCCTATAACAGGAAGTGCCTAAACAAGCATTTCCATGACGTTATTTTTAATGAAAGCTGCAGATTTATCAGGATTGAAAATGAAATGACATTTTAGTGAATGGATTTTATATACACACTCACCGGACACTTTATTAGGTACACCTGTTCAATTGCTTGGTAACACAAATTGCTAATCAGCCAATCACATGGCAGCAACTCAATGCATTCAGGCATCTAGATGTGGTGAAGACGACTTGCTGAAGTTTAAACCGAGCATCAGAATGGGGAAGAAAGGGGATTTAAGTGACTTTGAAGGTGGCATGGTTGTTGGTGGCAGACGGGCTGGTCTGAGTGTTTCAAAAACTGCTGATCTACTGGGATTTTCACACACAACCATCTCTCGGGTTTACAGAGAATGGTGGAAACAAGAGAAAATATCCAGTGAGCGGCAGTTGTGTGGAGGAAAATGCCTTGTTGATGTCAGAGGAGAATGGGGCAGACTGGTTCCAGATGATAGAAAGGCAACAGTAACTCAAATAACCACTCGTTACACCCAAGGTATGCAGAATACCATCTCTGAACACACAACACATCAAACCTTTAAGCAGATGGGCTACAGCAGCAGAAGACCACACCGGGTGCCACTCAAGTCAGGTAAGAACAGGAAACTGAGGCTACAATTCACACAGATCACCAAAATTGGACAATAGAAGATTGGAAAAAAAAACGTTGCCTGGTCTGATGAGTCTCGATTTCAGCTGCGACATTCAGATGGTCGGGTCAGAATTTGGTGTAAACAACATAAAATCATGGATCCATCCTGCCTTGTATCACCTGTTCAGGACGGTGGAGGTGGTGTAATGGTGTGGGGGATATTTTTCTTGGCACACTTTGGGCCCCTCAGTACCAATTGGGCATCGTTTAAACACCACGGCCTACCTGAGTATTGTTGCTGACCATGTCCATCCCTTTATGACTACAGTGTCCCCATCTTCTGATGGCTCCTTCCAGCAGGATAATGCCCCATGTCACAAAGCTCCAATCATCTCACCACTGGACAATGAGGTCACTGGACTCCAATGGCCTCCACACTCACCCGATCTCATCCAATAGAGACACTCACCAGATCTCATCCAATAGAGACACACTCACCAGATCTCAATCCAATAGAAACACTCATCAGATCTCATCCAATAGAGACACACCAGATCTCATCCAATAGAGACACTCACCAGATCTCAACCAATAGAGACACTCACCAGATCTCATCCAATAGAGACACTCACCAGATCTCAATGCAATAGAGACACTCACCAGATCTCAACCCAATAGAGACACTCACCAGATCTCAATCCAATAGAGACACTCACCACATCTCAATCCATAGAGACACTCACCACATCTCATCCAATAGAAACACTCACCACATCTCATCCAATAGAGACACTCACCACATCTCATCCAATAGAGACACTCACCACATCTCATCCAATAGAGCACCTTTGGAATGTGGTGGAATGGGAGATTCATCTCATGGATGTGCAGCCAACAAATCTGCAGCAACTGCGTGATGTTATCATGTCACTATGGAGCAAAAATCTCTGAGGAATGTTTCCAACACCTTGTTGAATCTATACCACCAAGAATGAAGGTAAAAGGGGGTCCAACCCGGTACTAGCAAGGTGTACCTAATAAAGTGTCTGGTGGGTGTATATACTGTATATTACACTGATGACATTCCTATATTTGCTCTTACCTCTAATATTGCCCAGGTAGAACCCATCCAGGATCTGCAGGAGAAAAACATCCGCTGAGTTATGAGAACGATCGAAAACAAAAACACTGCAAATTTTTAAAGCAGTGAATGTGACATTCACCAAACATTCTCTGCCTGTGAATCTTCCAGGTTCATCTGTTTTAGATATGATAGAAAATGTTTGGTGGACAACATCACATCCACTACTTTATAGATATCACCCCCCTTAATGAAATAATTGACTCTGCTCAAGAGCCCTAAGTAGTGATGTAAGCAGTGGGCGGGCTCTTGGGAGGATGATTGAAATCCAGTGGATGAAGGGGGGGGGTCAGGGACAGTCAGGCTGGGGAGGAAAGTCTAGAATAGATGATGCTGGACGTCCTCCAGCCAGGAAATGAGGCGGGGTTCTATCTGACTTGCTGCAGCTTCTAATGCACATTGTGAGAAGCTCACAGTGTGCAGTGAAATCAGATTAAATCAGTTCAGCTCAGGAGAGGAGTCGGTACAACTAGCGATGCTTTACTACTAACAAGGAGCGGCTACAGTATTAAAAGTAGCCTTAGTAGCAGAGTTTGACTTCCCTCACCCAGTTTTAAGCCCCCTACACAGCTGTTTCTGTTTCAGTTAACCACTTTCAGACCATTTTGCTGGCTTAAGACCAGGCCCTTTTTGCGATTCGGCACTGCGTCGCTTAAACTGACAATTGCGCGGTCGTGCGACGTGGCTCCCAAACAAAATGGACTTCCTTTTTTCCCCCCAAATAGAGCTTTCTTTTGGTGGTATTTTATCGCCTCTGCGGTTTTTATTTTTTCCGCTAAAAACAAAAAAATAGCGTCAATTTTTGAAAAAAAACACACTATTTTTTACTTTTTTGCTATAATAAATATCCCCCAAAAAGATATAAAAAAACATTTTTTTTCCTCAGTTTAGGCCGATTATTCTACATATTTTTGGTAAAAAAAATCCCAATAAGCGATTATTGATTGGTTTGCTCAGAAGTTAGAGCGTTTACAAAATAGGGGATAGTTTTTTATAGCATTTTTATGAATAATTTTATTTTTTACTACTAATGTCAGCGATTTTTATTGTGACTGCGACATTATGGCGGACACATCGGACATTTTTGACACATTTTTTGGGACCATTATCATTTATACAGCAATCAGTGCTATACAAATGCACTGATTCCTGTGTAAATGACACTGGCAGTGAAGGGGTTAACCACTAGGTGGCAGTGTAGGGGTTAAGTGTTCCTAGAGGCGTGTTACTAACTGTGGGGGGGGGGGGCGTGGCTGTGATCTAGAGAACACTGATCTCTGCTCCAATCACAGGGAGCAGAGATCGGTGTCACTAGTTGCTAGGCAGAACGGGGAGATGCTGTTTACTTCCGCATCTCCCCGTTCAGCCATCCCGTGAGACGATCGCGGGTATCCCCGCGGCGATCGAGTCTGCGGGACCCGCGACCGGACTCACGGGGGTTTCCGACCGGCGCGCGGAGGCAATCTTAAAGGGGACGTACCTGTACGGCCTTTTTCCTGTCCGTGCCATTCTGTCGACGTACATCGTTGTGCGCCGGTCGGGAAGCGGTTAAGACCCCTTTCACACTTTATCACTGGAAATAGCCTCCGCTAAGAGCCTGAAAAGGGCCTCCCATTCATTCCAGTGAGACTTTTCACACTGGGGTGGTGCGATTGCGGGACGTTTCGAAAATCCCTGCAAGCAGCATCTTTTGGGCGGTTTGGCAGTGCTGTATTTAGCGCTCCCAAAACGCCCTGCCCATTAGAATGAATGGGCAACTCTTCGGAAGCGCCCCAACACGGGAGTTTTCAACCCCTTCTTTGGGGTTAAAAACACCCCGCTAGTGAGCGAAAAGCGCCACTTAACCAGCTTAGGACTGCTGCAGGTTGGCTAACCTGGGCGAATCGCCATCATTGTACATCGGCCGCTTTCAGACCACTAGGGGGCGCGTGAGTGACGGGACACTGGAGCCGATTCACGTGGCCAGCCACCCGTGATCGCTCCTGAGAGAGACAGAACGGGGATCTGTCAATGTAAACAGACAGATCCCAGTTCTGTCAGGGGAGGATAGACAGATCTGCTGTTCCTAGTGATTAGGAACAGCGATCTCTCTCCTCCTCCAGTCACTACACTCTCCCCACAATTAGAAACACCTCCCTAGGGAACACTTAACCCCCCTTGATCGCCCCCCCCTAGGGTTAACCCCTTCCCGGCCAGTGACATTTATACAGTAATCAGTGGCTATTTTTAGCTCTGATTGCTGTATAAATATCAATGGTCCCAAAAAAAAGTGTCAGAAGTGTCCGATCTGTCCGCCGCAATGTCACATTCCCGCTAAAAATCGCAGTTCACCGTCATAACTAGTAAAAATAATAAAAATGCCATAAATCTTTCCCCTATTTCGTAGACGCTGTAACTTTTGCGCAAACCAATCAATATACGCTTTTTGCTAAAAAAAAATTTACCAAAAATATGTAGAAGAATTTTACCGCGAACGCAACGGCGGGCACAGCGAGTGTTGCTGTTCCTATGGATGGTGGTGGTGGAGTTGGACCACCCAGGCATTGATCGATGTACGGAGTATCCCCAACAGCAGACAGATGATGTTTATCCTCGATGAAGACTCTGCCAGATAGTAACATCGTCATCCGCCGGCTATTTTCATGCTGTGTTTATCCCAAGCCGGACCTATTTATAAACTGCCTTCCCACGGCTTCACCGGGGTTCGTATAACTGATGAGGGTGGACTGTCCCTTTAAAGGGCGACTCCTGACAGTTATCACCTTAGCAAAGAGGAATCTTTAGGACAACTGTCACATTGTTGCATGTTTGCCTGTCCGTGTTTTCTACACTTGCTTCATCCAGGGCTGGTGCAAGGATTTTTGACACCCTAGGAAAAACCTCAATTTGCCACCCCCCTTGGCTCCACCCCCTTTGCCCTGCCCATGTATATCCCACATTTTAAATGAAGTGCCCATCAAATGCAGCCTCACCAGTGCCCATCAAATGCAGCCTCACCAGCGCCCATCAAATGCAGCCTCACCAGTGCCCATCAAATGCAGTCTCACCAGCTCCCATCAAATGCAGCCTCACCAGCGCCCATCAAATGCAGCCTCACCAGTGCCCATCAAATGCAGCCTCACCAGAGCCCATCAAATGCAGCCTCACCAGCGCACATCAATTGCAGCCTCACCAGCGCCCATCAAATGCAGCCTCACCAGCGCCCATCAAATGCAGCCTCACCAGCGCCCATCAAATGCAGCCTCACCAGTGCCCATCAAATGCAGCCTCACCAGTGCCCATCAAATGCAGCCTCCCCAGCGCCCATCAAATTCAGCCTCCCCAGCGCCCATCAAATTCAGCCTCACCAGCGCCCATCAAATTTAGCCTCATCAGCGCCCATCAAATGCAGCCTCACCAGCGCCCATCAAATGCAGCCTCACCAGCGCCCATCAAATGCAGCCTCACCAGCGCCCATCAAATGCAGCCTCACCAGCGCCCATCAAATGCAGCCTCACCAGCGCCCATCAAATGCAGCCTCACCAGCGCCCATCAAATGCAGCCTCACCAGTGCCCATCAAATTCAGCCTCACCAGCGCACATCAATTGCAGCCTCACCAGCGCCCATCAAATGCAGCCTCACCAGCGCCCATCAAATGCAGCCTCACCAGCGCCCATCAAATGCAGCCTCACCTTTAAAGGGCGACTCCTGACAGTTATCACCTTAGCAAAGAGGAATCTTTAGGACAACTGTCACATTGTTGCATGTTTGCCTGTCCGTGTTTTCTACACTTGCTTCATCCAGGGCTGGTGCAAGGATTTTTGACACCCTAGGAAAAACCTCAATTTGCCACCCCCCTTGGCTCCACCCCCTTTGCCCTGCCCATGTATATCCCACATTTTAAATGAAGTGCCCATCAAATGCAGCCTCACCAGTGCCCATCAAATGCAGCCTCACCAGCGCCCATCAAATGCAGCCTCACCAGTGCCCATCAAATGCAGTCTCACCAGCTCCCATCAAATGCAGCCTCACCAGCGCCCATCAAATGCAGCCTCACCAGTGCCCATCAAATGCAGCCTCAACCAGAGCCCATCAAATGCAGCCTCACCAGCGCACATCAATTGCAGCCTCACCAGCGCCCATCAAATGCAGCCTCACCAGCGCCCATCAAATGCAGCCTCACCAGCGCCCATCAAATGCAGCCTCACCAGTGCCCATCAAATGCAGCCTCACCAGTGCCCATCAAATGCAGCCTCCCCAGCGCCCATCAAATTCAGCCTCCCCAGCGCCCATCAAATTCAGCCTCACCAGCGCCCATCAAATTTAGCCTCATCAGCGCCCATCAAATGCAGCCTCACCAGCGCCCATCAAATGCAGCCTCACCAGCGCCCATCAAATGCAGCCTCACCAGCGCCCATCAAATGCAGCTCACCAGCGCCCATCAAATGCAGCCTCACCAGCGCCCATCAAATGCAGCCTCACCAGCGCCCATCAAATGCAGCCTCACCAGTGCCCATCAAATTCAGCCTCACCAGCGCCCATCAAATTCAGCCTCCCCAGCGCCCATCAAATTTAGCCTCATCAGCGCCCATCAAATGCAGCCTCACCAGCGCCCATCAAATGCAGCCTCACCAGTGCCCATCAAATGCAGCCTCACCAGTGCCCATCAAATGCAGCCTCACCAGCGCCCATCAAATTCAGCCTCCCCAGCGCCCATCAAATTCAGCCTCACCAGCGCCCATCAAATTTAGCCTCATCAGCGCCCATCAAATGCAGCCTCACCAGCGCCCATCAAATGCAGCCTCACCAGCGCCCATCAAATGCAGCCTCACCAGCGCCCATCAAATGCAGCCTCACCAGCGCCCATCAAATGCAGCCTCACCAGCGCCCATCAATGCAGCCTCACCAGCGCCCATCAAATGCAGCCTCACCAGTGCCCATCAAATTCAGCCTCACCAGCGCCCATCAAATTCAGCCTCCCCAGCGCCCATCAAATTTAGCCTCATCAGCGCCCATCAAATGCAGCCTCACCAGCGCCCATCAATGAATGTTTGCTTCCATTCATTCGGGAGTCGGGACACAGACACAGTCCTCCGTCGCGGCTGTGCCTCTGCCACTATGGGCGAACAGAGCCCTGGCTGCCTGCTGATGCTGAGACTTAGTTGCTTGTTGCAGAGAGAAGAGAGTAGGGACACCAGTGGCTGGCCTGGGTGCCCTAGGCAGCAGTGCCACAGATTGGGGGTGGAAAGGGTTAAAGTTCAATGGCAGTCGCTACTGGAGATGGTTGCTGTTCCTCTGAACCAGGTCCTGGGACACATAATGCACATACCATAAAAAGCACTTTGATGGTTGCGCCCTCTTCTGCTACACTTAGATGTTGGCGCCCTCTTCTGCTACACTTAGATGCTGGTGCCCCCTTCTGCTACACCTAGAGGCTGGCGCCCTCTTCTGCTACACTTAGATTTTGGCGCCCTCTCCTGCTACACCTAGAGGCTGGCGCCCTCTTCTGCTACACTTAGATTTTGGAGGCCTCTCCTGCTTGTTTTTGCCTATAATCAGCCTGCCTGGGCTCTATCCTTCCTGAAGCTGCTGTAAACTGCTCAATGCATGACTGGCAGGCTTGGCGAATCCAGAATGAGTGCAGCCGCATATTGCTCAGCACACAGAGGCAGTCTCATGTGTACAAACCACCCAGCCAGTAAAAGAAGGGTGGGTGGGGCAACGACGCCGCACACGGTAAAAACAGTCAACAGGGGAAAAACAATGAATGAAGGACCACATGTTGTAGAGAAGAAATGTGCAAAGAGGTAACATAGGGCTACGTTTACATCAGTGCGCGTCGCAAACTTGCGCAAAATCACGTGCTTTCCCAGCATGCACAGAAACGCGACGTCCCAGACTCTCACTCATCTCCTAGCGTGCATGTCTTTGCACACACAAAAACGCATGGTGCCACAGTACTATGCGGTTCAGCGCAACGCACTTTTGCAGGGAGTGTAGGGCGGCAGCCCTTTGAAATGAATGGGCTACCATACATGCGACATGGAAATACGCAGAAATGCGTGCATGCTCTGTCGCACCTGCATGTAAATACTGGGTTTCTAAGGCTAAACATAATCGTCAGAGATGGGTGTTTTACTCGTTGGTGTTTCTTATACTGTTCACCAGCCTGATAATCACAGGCCCCCCAACTCAGCTACTGTAACACAACGATAAGAGACAACGGGGGCGGCTCCAAGAAGATCACACAGTGGGCTGCCTGCTGCATGACCTGGGAACAGATTGCATGCAGCCTGTTCATTCTGCATTTATTTCTCTCAAATTGTCTCAACAAACTGTCCTCAACTTGCAGTTGGAATGGCGAGGAAAAGATCGAGATTTCCTGTTCTAGGTCCCCTGTACACCTCTCTCCTCAGTGGGGATATTTTATAGGTACTCATTACAGGTAGAATAATTGGCTTAGTCGTTGGTGACCTCATTTAGCAAAAAAAAAAACGTTCAGCTGCGTATAAGAGGATTAAAGGGTTAATGACACCCCCTCCCTCCGCCAGCTTATCCCCTGAGTAATGTCTTCCCCGGCGACAACAGCTGCTCGCCGCCGCAATCTAATTTTAGTTTATCCCTGTGACGGACCTAGCCGGGACACGGGCTGTTGGAGGGACTGAGTGCGAGCCTGTTGCCTTGCGATTACGGGCCCTGGCATTTGGGGGAACAGTGCTCTTTGAGCTGCAAGCCTGGGACCCCTGAGCTGGTGGTACTTGGATTCAGGTCCATGCTGGCCCCCCCAATACACATAGAATCTGTATGTGTATTTGGCATATTAGCAAGAGACGCTAATGTCATGACTCATGAACTCCAGCCACCTGTCTGTTGTGTTAATGAATATTGTCTGGCTTGTAAGAGTATTTCACCTATTGTTGTGTGTGCTAATTAACCCTGCAATTGAATGAAGGAGCCCAGTGTTGATTGAGATAATTAGCTCATGCTAATTAGGTTAGGCTTGTCATCTGGCTGTATATAAGTGTGACATGTCAAATAAAGATTCATTCCTGATGTAGCCTACACTGGTGTTGTCTGGTGACTGGCTGAGCTAATGGGTCTTGGATTGTGTGGTACCGGACAGAGGAAGCATTTACGGCGGACATATTGAGTACGAGGTCCGTCACAATTGGCTGGCAGCGGTGGGATCGTGCTTCCTTGTCGTGAACACATCCAAACCATCACCTGGATCCAAGGCCCGGATAGCAGAGGTACAGATACGTCATGGAAGAGGAATTCGGAAGGAGGTTGCGAGAGATGCGGATACAGCACAGAGGACCAGTATCGGTGCAGGTCCTGCTGGGATGGTACGATTCTGTTCGCCTACAACTCTGGAAAGAAGCGCTAGCCTGTGAGCAGCGACACCAGGGAAAAGTTCTCCCCTCCATCCATGTAAGGTACTGGTCGCAGTATGAAGTACGATTGCTGTTATTGGGGGAACAACCGAAGCAGGAGTGGACAGCTGAGTTAAGCAGGCTGATCCGGGCAGAAATGCGTTTGGACGAGAGCTACAGAGCCCTCCGGTGGTATGTAGCCCAAGTGTGCCCGTGGACAGCGGATGACAGGCCCACGGAAGGCTTTGATTATAATGGCCTGGGATTGTTGTACTGGAGGCTGTCCGAGGACCCCGACTTTGGGAGTGATCTGGAGTGGCGTTTGGAGGAAATAATGGAGCACAGAGAGCAAAGATTGAACGTCTCGGAAGTGCTCTGGGCACAGGAAGATTTGGAGTTCCTGGCCGCTCAGGAATGGGAGCTGGAGATCGCCTACATACAGCTGCTAGACTCTGCTCAGCAGCAGGGTGGGGCTCCCTTTGCCTGGGACTATCAGGAAATACCAGCAGACAGCTCTGAAATCCTGGCTGAAGAGTCAGCAATGTGGCATAGTAACAGAGTGCTTTGCCCACCTGCCCCCGCAGCTATGGACGCGGAGGTCTTATGGCGGATGCAGCAAGTGCTGACTGACCTTGACAAACCTGTTACTGCACAAAACGAGGTTGGATGGAGGAATATGCCTGTCCAGCAGCATGCAAGAGAATCGGCAGTGGAAACTCTGGAGATTGCTGTCCCCAAACCTGAAGTGCTGACAACAGGGCAGAGCTCTGCTAACTTCTACCCAGCATCAACAGCAGTATCTGGGGAGTTACAAGGAACTTCCCCAGCTGAAGCGCTGGTCACCGGACAGAGGGTCCAAGACCTCTGCCCCACACCTGTGTCAGTTTTGGAGGCTCAGGGTGAGAAGGTGGCGATCGCTTCCCAGCAGCAGATACAGGGGGAGAAGGAGAGGAGGTGTTTGTTGTCCCTCCTCAACAGTCGGCCAGGGTGGAGAAAGCGGTCTTTCCTCCCCAGCAAAGATCCGTGCACCTGGGAGACAATACCACAGACATGTCATCCCAGCAGCCAGATGAGGGAATGGAAAAGGAAGCAGCCGGCTCCCCTTCCCAATGGCAGCTACACAATTTGGGAGTGGAGGAAGCCAGCCTCCTGCCCCAACGGTTAACCAGAGCAGAGGATGTGGAGTCCCCAGCAGAAGTGCTGGCAACAGGGCAGAGTGCTACCCACCTCTGTCCAGCACCAGCAACAGCTGCGGAGTTCCAGGGAGCTGGGGCAGTCGGCCTCTCTCCCCAACAGTTAGGAGATGATGTAGGGAAGCTCCTACACCCACCTGAACTGCTGGCAACGGAACAGAGCGCTGCTGGCCTCTGCCCGCAACTAAAACAGGACAGATTCCCTGTGAAGGTGGATGGGAATGCAGTCTCCACCAGTATAACCCAGGGATGCTGGGTGGTTGGCCCAGATCCCCAACAGCAGGATGGAGTGAGCCCAGTCACCCTGTCTTCTCTCCAGCGGCTGAAAAGACTCCAGGGAGAAGGGCCAGTCCAGGCCTCTCCCCAGAGGCAGATATGTTCTTTGAGAGAGGCAGAGGTTGGCTGGGTGAGTGCTCTGTTTGAAACAATTTGTTTGGGGTACTGTGTGGATCCCAGCATTAGAGGACTGGAACCACTGACTAACTTCGGAGTCAACCCGTCTGGGGTCTCCTCCTGTGTTAGTCTCCTGCCGAAAGGGGAGAAATGTGACGGACCTAGCCGGGACACGGGCTGTTGGAGGGGACTGAGTGCGAGCCTGTTGCCTTGCGATTACGGGCCCTGGCATTTGGGGGAACAGTGCTCTTTGAGCTGCAAGCCTGGGACCCCTGAGCTGGTGGTACTTGGATTCAGGTCCATGCTGGCCCCCCAATACACATAGAATCTGTATGTGTATTTGGCATATTAGCAAGAGACGCTAATGTCATGACTCATGAACTCCAGCCACCTGTCTGTTGTGTTAATGAATATTGTCTGGCTTGTAAGAGTATTTCACCTATTGTTGTGTGTGCTAATTAACCCTGCAATTGAATGAAGGAGCCCAGTGTTGATTGAGATAATTAGCTCATGCTAATTAGGTTAGGCTTGTCATCTGGCTGTATATAAGTGTGACATGTCAAATAAAGATTCATTCCTGATGTAGCCTACACTGGTGTTGTCTGGTGACTGGCTGAGCTAATGGGTCTTGGATTGTGTGGTACCGGACAGAGGAAGCATTTACGGCGGACATATTGAGTACGAGGTCCGTCACAATCCCCGCTTAGGTCTCCGTATAACCTTCCCCATTAGTAATCGATCTCCTGCGCACACTATCCAAACAGTCACATGAATATGGCGATCGCTGTGCGAATCTAATTCCGGCAAAAACATTCCCGAATCTCTGGTGGGATTTATCCAAACGCATCATCTGGAATCTAAAAATCCCCCCAGCCAGGTCCCTGAAATCTCCGATTCCTGGGGAGTGGAGAAGACGTTCTGCTCTAAGGTTGTGTCCGGCCACATTCTGCGAGGTTCGGGGGCGACCCGGGGAACATTCCTGCTACACATTGCATTGATGCACATGCTTTCATGTACTGTGGCGTGCTAGAACTCCAGCCCAAAATAATAATAAATATTAATCGCCCATTAAAAGATAAAATAGAGATTTTCCCTGCAGTACTTTTTTTTTGCCACTAGATGTCCTCAGTATGATGTCCAGCATAATACAACCCACTTACCATGAGCCCAGGTCATCCTGGATGCACCCCCCATTCCTGTGACTGGACAGTGAAAATAGAAGCAGTACAGCAGTGATGGTGAACCTTGGCACACCAGATGTTTTTGGAACTACATTTCCCATGATGCTCAACTACACTGCAGAGTGCATGAGCATCATGGGAAATGTAGTTCCAAAACATCTGGGGTGCCAAGGTTCACCATCTCTGCAGTACAGTGATGAGCTCATCCCTCTTACTCTGCTCTCTTCTCCTATAAGCATGGTCCTTGTCAGCACATGAACTGATTGGCTCGTTGTGCTGCTTCTTCCTTCCCCAGTCTAAGCTGTGCTGTACAGGAACTGCAAGAGGTCAAATTCAAGTATTTTTCACTACTTGCATAAAAGAAAATTCAATGGTGACTTAACTTCTTGGTGCCGACAGCACGCAAATATACAGGCTTTAGACGGGAGGGTCTTGGCAGCGAACGGCCGCATATTTGCGTACCGCACTGCAAACACAGCTGTGCAGAGAGAGCGCCCGCCCTGAGTGCTCCCGGCACCGTTACCGGCAACTGCTTGCGATCGGGAGGTTTCCAATCATGTGACCGCCAATCACCATGGTCACATGATCATAAACCCCGCCCACCCCCCAGAATCGGAAACCCTTAAAAGGGACGGGAGGCGCCAGCGCCAGCGCCAGCGCCAAGGGGTTGCATTTGTTTGTGTCATTTATATCTGCCAGGAGTTCAGATTTAAGGTAGCCTGCTCATTTTGAAGGGGCTAGCAGAGCACCACAGTCTTGTACAGTTGTACTGGCTCCTCTCCTGGACTGGAATTGCTTACTCTGATTTCACTGCACACTGTGAGCTTCTCACAATGTGCATTAGAAGCTGCAGCAAGTCAGATAGAGCCCTCATGGCTGGAGGATGTCCAGTATCGACTAGCCTCAGCATCACACGTGGGAAGTCTTCATGCAAATACAGCCTTGCCTTGGAACGCCGACTCCTCCAGACTGACACCCGCCCATCAAGACATTTTTATATTTGAATAACTCCTCCCACTGCTTATATCAGGCCTGGGGGGGGGGGGCTCATGAGAGGAGTACTGAGGCAGGGTGCTGGGATGTCTTCAGGAAACTATGTACAGCACCCTGCTGGCCCCTCCCACCAGCCATGATCTGCCAGTGATGATGTCACTGGTAGGTAGACCCAGTGATGATGTCACTGGCAAGTAGACCCAGTGATGATGATACTGGGTCTAAAATAAGATATGGTGTTCATTTTGTTTTTTTGTGGGGGGGCTGCAAACATTCACCCCCCCGGTCGGCTGGCGGCACCCCCCCCCCCCCACTCCCGCCAGTCAGGTCACCTGACACATCCCCATGGGGGTCTGGCAGTCGGTCACCCAGCACTGGGCATCGCTGCGACGGGAGGCAGGTGGGTGTCTCCTCATTCGCCGTGCGTCTCGTCCCTCCTCCTCTTAGGCGTGCAATAGGATCGCCTGTCCTTTCAGCCAATCGGGTGATTGACTAAAAATGACTGATTGGCCGGGAGGAGGATCAGTGTGAGAATAGCGAATATTCATTCGCTATGGTCACACAACTGGGTGGGCTCGGAGCGCAGTTCTTTGCGCTCCAAGACCACCCTATTTTGAAGCCTATTAGACCCTCTGGCTCTAATCACGTGCTTCATACCCATTGGAATCCATTTATCCGGTGTTCTATCGAGAAGTGCCCGGGATGTACTGCGCATGCGCCGTACAGAACAACACAACAGCTGATTTTACGATCAGGTGTTGCGACGCCGAGACGGCACCTGCGCACAATAGCGGACGGAAGAAATTTTTGTGTCAGATTGTGCCCCGCGCTGCCGAGGCGTGTTCATGGCGGATTTGTACATGATGGGGGCAGATTATTAAATGATGGGCAGTGCTGCTAAACACATATTTTTCTGATAGGAAAAACCCGCCCTTCAGTTGGCTAAAAACGCCCCGCAAGCATCCAGGAAGAATAGCAGAAAAATGTGTTTAGCAGCACTGCCTATCATTTAAAAATCTGCCCCCATTATGTACAAATCTGCCCCTCACCGACATGAACACACCTCGCCAGCGCGGGGCACAATCTGACACAAAAGTTTCTTCCGTCGGTTATTGTGCGCCGGCGCCGTCTCGCTGTCACAACATGCATGCGCCATTCATCCCAGGCACTTCTCTATAGTGGGCACTATCTGATAGAACATCGGCACCCCCAATGTAGATTAGGGGGCCAGATGCATTGGATGGGGGGGCGGCACCCTTGCGCCCCTAATGGATGGGCCGCTACTGATGTACTATTTAAAAATATAATTATCCTGTTGATAAGGGGGGAACCAGGGAAAGCAAAATATAAACAGATTAAAACTTCAGCTTTAAAAACGTTTTGGATCGACATCTACATTAAAGTAGAAGTACAGGCAAAACCTTTTTCTTTCATTTTAGAATAAATAAGGAAGGACTATATCCCGTCAGTTTTCTTTTTTTTTTTGCCATCTGTGTCTCATATGAGAGATTTACCTTTATTTTCTGTCCCATAGCAAAAACAGGAAGTGAGAGGAAATCCCTGCAAATAAAGTGACACTAAGGCCCTTTTCACACCGGGGCGTTTTTCATGCGGTGCAGCGCTAAAAATAGCGCCTGTTCACCGCATGAAAAAATCCGGCCCCTTTAACTCCAGTGTGAAAGCCGGCGGGCTTTCACACTGGAGCGGTGCGCTAGCAGGATGACAAAAAAAGTCCTGCTAGCAGCATCTTTGGAGCGGGATAGGAGCGGTGTGTTCACCGCTCCTTTACCGCTCCTTCCCATTGATTAGAATGGGAGACCGCGGTAAAACCGTGGCAATACCGCCGCAAAGCGCTGCTACGGCGGCGCTCTGCGGGGGGGTGTTTAACCCTTTTTCGGCCGCTCGCGGGGGGTAAAACCGCACCGCGAGCGGCCGAAAACCGCGGTGAAAACGACGGTAAAGCAGCGCTAAATATAGCGCTGCTTTACCGTCACCGCGGCTCACCGCCCCAGTGTGAAAGGGGCCTTAAGGTTCATTTTTTTTTTTTTTTTTTAAATAACAAACATATCATTCTTACCTCCACTGTGCAGCTCGTTTTGCACAGAGTGGCCCCCGAACCTTGTCTTCTGGGGTCCTTTAGCAGCTCTCTCTGCTCCTTCCCCGCATTAGATAACCCCCCTTGGGAGAAGCGTTCTCCCAGGGGGTTATCTTGCCGATCCATGGACCCGGTGGCCGCGTCATTGGATTTGATTGACAGCAGCAGGAGCCAATGGCTGCTATCAATCTATCCAATCAACAGCCGAGAACCCCTCTAGCAGAGAGAAGGCGCATCCCCGTGGGACAAGTTTGAGGGTTCAGGTAAGTAAAATGGGGGGGGGGGGGGCGTCCCTGACCGGTGTCTTTTCACCTTAAACCACTTGGACCTACAGGTAAGCCTAGATTAAGGCTTACCTGTAGGTCAAAGAAATATCTCCTAAACCTTCACGGTTTAGGAGATATTTGCCAAAATAAAGGCACCGCTGTCTACGGCGCAGGCGCACTGAGAAGGCCGCTCTCAACGACGATATGCCACGAGTGGCGGCTCCCATGCACGGGGGCGCCGTCGAAAGACGGCGCCGGAGCAGGGAGACCCACCAAGAAGATGGAGGCTCCGTACACAAGGGGACATCGGTGACTTCGCTGACTCCTGTGTCAGGTACTGTAAGTGACACATAATGGACTACTATGTGATGCATAGTAGTCCATTATGCTTTACCTTTGCAGGGAAACAAGGAGGAAGTAAACCCATTAGGGTTTACTTCCTCTTTAATGCATGCATTTAGGTGAAAAAACACGGACCTTTACAACCCCTTTAAGGTAATCCCTTAGGGGTCACCAGAACTAGTGTCCCCACTGGAAGATTTACCCCCTATTACTTCTCAGGGGCCAACCTAAAATTCTGGGTTTTCTTTTACTTTCAGTGGTAACATTAAGCAGGACAAACAGAGAGGGTGAATCTCCCTAAAGGGGACACAGACAGCAATAAAAACCTGACAGGCGTTCCATTCTTTCTCCACAACTAACAAGTTTTTTCTACAAGTATATGAAGAGAAATACACAGAAAGCAGAGACGTGTGGTAGAATACACACACAGTGCTTACCTGGCTCATTCTTCCGCCCATGTTAGTCTCCGGGGTCGGTTACCAGGAGCTGCAAACAAACACAAGGCAGAGGAGGAAGGGGGAATGCCTGCAGGGAGAACTTCACAGCAACAACCGATACAAAGTGACTACAGAGTCACCCAGCATAAGACAAAGTAGCAAAGATCCTTGATAAGCTGAGGATGTATGAGCAGAGGGGGTGACAGTGGATGGGGGATGGATGGGTGACAGTGGATGGGGGATGGATGGATGGGTGACAGTGGATAGAAGATGGATGGGTGACAGTGGATGGGGGATGGATGGGTGACAGTGGATAGGGGATGGATGGATGGGTGACAGTGGATGGGGGATGGATGGGTGACAGTGGATGGGGGATGGATGGATGGGTGACAGTGGATAGGGGATGGATGGATGGGTGACAGTGGATGGGGGATGGATGGATGGGTGACAGTGGATAGCGGATGGATGGGTGACAGTGGATAGGGGATGGATGGATTGGTGACAGTGGATAGGGGATGGATGGGTGACAGTGGATGGATGGATGGGTGACAGTGGATGGGGGATGGATGGATGGGTGACAGTGGATAGGGGATGGATGGGTGACAGTGGATGGGGGATGGATGGGTGACAGTGGATGGGGGATGGATGGATGGGTGACAGTGGATGGGTGACAGTGGATGGGGGATGGATGGATGGGTGACAGTGGATAGGGGATGGATGGATGGATGGGTGACAGTGGATAGGGGATGGATGGATGGGTGACAGTGGATGGGGGATGGATGGATGGGTGACAGTGGATAGGGGATGGATGGATGGGTGAGAGGTTCTCTTACTATTGATGAAGGTGATCAGACTCCAGGCTGTACAGGTCAGATCTGATCTCCTCAGGAAGATTCCAGCATATGACAGGAGTCTGAGCCATGGAGGAATCAGATTACCAGGGCAGATCTCACACCCCTGGTGACAGCGACACCCAGATCTGACTGGTGTCAGGCGACAATGCTCATGGAGAGAATTGTCCTGCTGTGTACACAAGGTGGGGTCTCCGCATACAACTCAGCTCTACTGTTAAAGATTGAATGTATACATCTGTATAGGTAAATGTACAATTCCATTAGATCTGAAGTTTAATCTGTTTATATTTTGTTCTCCCTCCCCCTCCATCAACATGTTAGTGTCATTTTTGAATAAATCTTTCCCATTTTTATTACATACGTTATTTTAGATTGACGCCTCTGTGCTTCTCAATGCGATAAAAGGTAGATAATGGCTGGTGGGAGGAGCCAGCAGGGTGCTGTACTGTATATAGCTATTTGAAAACCTCAACCACCCCCTGCCTCAGTACTCCTCTCAAGAGCATGAGAGCAGAGGGCTAGTTCTTGGGAGGAGTTATGCAAATATCCAAAACGCCTTGATGGGTGGGTGTCTGGAGGAGAGGGGGTTCCCAGGTGGCGTGGTCTGGTCATTGGCACCAGGTGGACCCCAGCATTGGCTGAGTTGTAGCACACATGGTAGGTTGGCAGGGAAGCATGCTTTCTACTGTTGGTATATTGTATGTGCTTTTTTGGGGGGGGGGGGGGTGCATTCATTTGACAATTCACTTTACAGAGGCGGCTCCAGGCTTTGAGGCCTTAGACAAAATTTAGACAAGAGGTGCCACTGATGCCCTTCAGCTACGTAGCCGACCTTCCCAGCTTAAAATCCTTGTGCGGTGGATGAGAGAGGTGACGTGGGCGGACCCAACATCACTCCTCATTGGCTGGCGGGCAAAACTCCAGGAGTCTTGGGTTACCCGAGAGGCCAGTGTGACATTGCTCTTAAAGTTGCCTGTGTTGGCTGGCAGCCTTAGGCCTTGGGGGGGGGGGGGGGGGGGGGGGGGGGCAAATCCAGTCAAGTGACCCATTGAAGAACTGAATCAGCTTTTTTTTTTTCAATGCAGCCTCACCAGTGCCCATCAATGCAGCCTGGGCCACCAGCCCCACTTTATTCAGGGAAAAAAAAAAAATGGCAGCAGCTGTTTTCAACATAGGTTAGGGCAGCCTGTGGGGCAATTGCCACTCTGCCCCCCAGCCCGCCCCTGACATCATACATGACACTCCCTGTTCTGTGTACAGGAGGGTGGCTGAGTGGATGAAGGTCTGCTGCGCTCCAGGCAACCTTCCCATATCGCAGTGCAAACTGCAAATTCAGACAGGAATTGGATCGCATGGGTGTAAACAACCATGCGATCCGATTCTGCTGTGGACCAAAAAAAAAAAAAAAAAAGGGTCCTGTGCGCGTTTGGTGCAAATGCGATGCTGCAAATTCAGCCATACTATTTGTATGGCCGAAATCGCATTGCACAGAGATGGCATGTGATCTGCAGTGCAGTGCGAATCACATCTGATGTCAGACAGTCCTAACCCTTCATCTATAATCGCGGGTGCACGTTGCAGCTGTGAATAGGGCCTGCAGGCAGTATTAGATAATGACCGACCGGCCCTCTTACCAGACCTGGGGATACAGCAACAATGGTTCCTCTGATCAGGAATTGGCTCATTCTGGGTTGCCTGTGGTGACCCTGCTGGGTAGCACCCAGATCCGTATTCTGGAATTAACTCCATTACTTTCTTCACAAGGGATGGTGCTAGGCTGGGTGCCTTTCCTTCTAGTGGCACAGCGCAGTGGGGTTCTCTCTCTCTCTCTCTCTAATGAAGTCCTATCAGCACAATCCTCTCCCTTTTCGAGTCCTGGGTGCACTTCCCCAAAAGCTCTCCCGGGCTCCCTCTCCCTCTTCAGCTGGGCATACTGGGGGCTGCAGTTTCTTCCCTTAGGCCCCTTCCACACTGGGGCGGTGCAGGCGTCGGCGGTAAAGCAGCGCTATATTTAGCGCTGCTTTACCGTCGTTTTAGCCGCGGTATTCGGGCGCTAGCGGGGCAGGTTTTAACCCCCGCTAGTGGCCGAAAAGGGGTTAGACCCCCCGCAAAGCGCCGCTTTGCCAGCAGTACTGCCGCGGCATCCCATTGATTTCAATTGCTAGGAGCGGTGAATACACCGCTCCAAAGATGCTGCTAGCAGGACTTTTACCGTCCTGCTAGCGCACGGCTCCAGTGTGAAAGCCCTCACACTGGCGTGAAAGAACCCGCTTCTTTTAGCGCTGTAGTGCCTGAAAAACACTTCGATGTGAAAGGGGCCTTAGGGTTGCAATGTCTAGCCCTCGGCGGGTCTACATGTCCCACAATCCTCTCTGCTTCTTTTTGAGTGTTTTTTTTCCCCCCTGCCCAATAAGGAGGGGGGAAGAAACATAGCCAGCGCAGCTCCCGAGTACAATGGTGAGCGGAGGAGGGGGGGGTGAAGCCCACAGCTGCTCTCTCGCCACAGAAACAGCCATTCCGATCTCATGCTGTTCTGCTCTCCTCTGACAGGAGGACGGAGGGGGGGGGGGAGATGGGCAGGAAACAGAGAGCCCTCTTCCCATAGCCAACAGCAGCACAGTCTCCTCCTCATATCCGCTCCTGTCATATGCCGGCGGGGAGAGCAAGCGGGAGGGAGATGCGCGGCACACATTGCATGCATTAGGCAATTTAGGCGGCCACAAGGACCCTGTGAGCCTAAGGCCTAAGGAGCAGAGGCGGCTCTCTAATTAGGGGGCCGCCTTAGGCCTCGTGCTCACAGAGGCTTCGTGGCCCCCTAATGCATGCAACGGGTGCCGAGGATCTCCATCCCGCTTGCTCTCCCCGCCAGCATATGACAGGAGCGGATTAGTGGAGGAGAGACTGGGAAAGCGCTTCTCCTAGGGGGGGTTATCTGATGCGGGGGAGGAGCTGCGGGAGGCGCCAAGGGACCCCAGAAGAGGTTGTTTGGGGCCACTTTGCAAAACAAGCTGCACAGTGGAGGCAAGTACGTTTGTTACTAAAAATAAAAAAAAATGAGCCTTTACAATCACTTTAACCACTTTCCAACCACCCACAGTACCTTTACTTCAGGCAGGCAGCACAGAATCACATACATCTACATCATCAAGCCTCCGGGTTAGGGGCATACATTGCACCCGCCACTCCCACGGCCGATGTGTCCACCAGACACCGCCGATCGCAGAACCTGGTACCCTCAGCCCGGTGATCATGTAAATCACAATGCGATCACATTAATCACAATATCAACAAAGCTGTTAGGAAACACAACTGTTATGAATGCATTCATATGCTGCGATTGGTCCACAGCTATCACATTGTACCTGTGCCAATCACAGCACCCTGTTCCATGTGAGTAGGTGTAGCCAATCATCCATCTCTATTAATCACAGCTTTCATGAACGTAACACATGATAGTTGAAAACATTGCTGTTACAATGACTGCCTGGGGTAAAACCTTCCAGGGCTGAAGTAGTTAAAGTCTTTGTGCCAATCTAGTGGCATCACCAAAACGTCTGCCTGAAGTACCTCTTGCACTACAACACACCCCCTAGGGAGGCATGTACACAGGCTGGGCTCACAGGAAACCGGAAGGACAAAAGTTTAGTTATGCCTGCAGAGGACCAAGGAGGAAGTCAGGGTAGTGCTGGAGAATGGAGGGGGATAAGTAGCAATTTTTTTATTAGGAAAAGGGGAAAAAAGAAAGCGAATCCTGGAGATCTGATTATAGTAATTAGGAGAGTTGCGCCAATCAAAAATTCTTATGTATCCTTTAGACACTATGTTTAAAGAGCTTATTATATAACACTAAACGACTAAGGATCCCTTATGGGGATTTGGCCAATCCTGTGGTGGGCGAAGTAAAGTAAAATAAAATGAATATGAATATAAAAAACAACAATAGGTAATGTGCCTCTAATTGCTGTGCAATTACTACACCTTGCTGTGTAAAAGGGTGAATAATTTGATACAATCCTGTAGGAAAAAATTCTGCAAGGAAAATACTACAGACTCAAAATTCTGTGAAAAAAGACAAACCTCCCAATCATGCAAACCCAGTCCTGCAAAGAAAAACTGCAAAAGATATATACATGTGTATCTATAATCCTGTAAAGGAAATTTCTGTATGGCGGAGCCACAATTTCTGTAAGGAACAGAAATTGTGGCTCCGCCATACAGAAATTTCCTCTTTAAAACAGTGTCTAAAGGATACATAAGAATTTGATTGGCGCAACTCTCCTAATTACTATAATCAGTAATTGAACATACAATCCTCTTACTTCTCTAGAGTGTGGCCTTCATACATGTAAATCAATATAAGAGTTGGCGCCGGTAACCCCTTTCTTTGCATTTTTATAGAATCCTGGAGATCTACTTTAAATTTGTTATCATCCGTCTGTTTCTCCCATCATGTAGATTAAGATTTTTATAGCCTAGTAAATTAAAGTAATGAATATCAATAAGAATCTAAAACAATAAATTTAAAAAAAAGTCAGAGACTCAGCCATGGCAGGGGGTTCAAGTAAACCAGCACTTTATTGGTATTTAAAGGAGGAATGACATTCCAGTAGATCAAACAATGAGGTAACATAGCGAGTGGACCGTGGTGAAATATTGAGGTTGTTTTGGTCGGGAGGAGTCCCCACAGGCGTCCATCTTACTTCTTCCATTCGTTCTTGTCATAGTCCCATTTGGAAGAGAATCCCTCAATAGGGTTGACCCTCATGTCCAGCATTCTCTTTGTTTGCATGGCTATCCATTCATCCGACAATGTATGAGGAAGCTCACCGAACACTGCGCAGATTGGAAAAAAAAAAAAAAAAAAGAACAGCATTCAAGTTGATAAACTGGTTATTAACAACTTTAGGTCCACCCTATAGCATTTTTACTGCTACAGGGCGGCACCTGTGCAATGGGTCATATACATACAAAGATCCGACACTTGTTAGGGGGGCAAGCATAAGCATTTCCGCTGCGATAACATACATTGGAAGCCGATCGGCGGGTGCAGGGTACCCGATTTCTCACCGATCAGAGACAGAACGGCAAATCAGAAAGGGATGAAATTTGTGTTCCTGCAAAGCAGGCAAATTCATCATCAGTCTCAAGCAAACAGGTTCTCCTTCCGCTTCTAAACTCCTGGTTGTTTTACTTAACCTGTGGCTTGTTCACTTTTTTTTATATAAAAAAGGCACAGAGCTGGAACAATCATGTAGATTAGGGGGTCCTAATTTCACATCACGTTGCTAAACCGCATGCTGTTCTGGAGCCAGAGACAGCTGGTATTCCTAGTACACACCACTAGTTTTTTTTCGTTCAACCCAGTGGGATCTCCCCTGCTGTGCTATTGTGTTCTGACAGGGGGGGATGGCCCTCCCACCAGAACACTTCACTGGCTGACAGCACTGATCGGGAGCCGGTCAGCTGCTGTTTCCGTTGTCTGTCGGACGGCTGCCATACAGACGGGCCGAATGTTGGCCAGTTTTTATTGAACTGGCCGATGTTGTCCCAACATTCGGCCCATGTGTACGTGCTTTAGAGGGTGGTCAGACATGGTAGCTCTGTACAGGCTTTCCTTTGTCATCTTTACCATAGGTGACACAAGTCATTTGTATGACCCATATATCAGTAGATGGCTCCGGAGACAAATGTATTCATTGCACATTGTGGGTTTTCCAACTTACCGTATTTCCTCTGCCACATAATAATGAACGCTGTGAAGCCAACAAAGAAGAGAGTACCGCCCAGTACGCTCTTCCATTCGCTTGATCCCCTGTTCATGTCAGCGTAGGTGTCATTAAACTTGATGCGATACACTGAAAGGGAGCAGAACAAAGTTATCAGAGATGTAGGAAGCAACACTTAAGTATACTGCCCCCCCTACTGGCTATGGAAACACACTGCCTCCACTACTTCTGGCACCATTACCGTAGTCACGGCACGCTCTGGTACACGCTGCAGAGATTATCAGGGGGCTTCCGGACGGTTAAGTGGAGGGGGGGGGGGGGGGGCTCATCTTCTCCGCAGATCCTCTCTCAGAAGGTCCAGGACCATGTGTGGGGGTAAGGCAACGTTCATGCACTATTGGGGGCTTGACTGTTTACCTTACCCCCACACATGATCCTGGACCCTTGTAAAGGATCAGCGGAGGAGTTTTCCAGCAGGAGGGAACAGCTTGTCCTTAATACAAAAGGCTTATATTCTGTGGATATGAGGTAAGATGTGAGCTCCGAGGTGTTGGTGGCAACGCATAGACTATCTGAAGGTTATTGGATCTGTTCATCGAAGGACTGCACATTGATCAGTGTTTATATTTGGATCATAATATTATTGAACTGGGAATTGATTTATAATCATCACTGGACTTTATTGTAAGATTTCAGTTCACATTTATTTCATAGTTTATTTAATCATACATGATGGAATAGTGCAACATCATTTATTTACTTACTGATAAAATAAACCTACCATTAAAATGATAGACTGATCATTTTTGTCAGTGGGCAAACATACAAAATCATCAGGGGGATCAAATATATACATTTTTTCCCTTTCACTGTATAGTAGAGAGATATCACTCCTGATGTCCCCAAGGAGACAGAAAAAGGCAACAACTGGTTAGCTATAAGACAAGGCTACATTCACACTGGCGATTAGGGCTGGTGCGAATAGTAGCACCAGGAATCAGATACCTGCTGCGGCTAGGTGTGGGCTCTGACCCCGTTCACTACGACAGGTCACTGGCGGATGCAGCTCTGTGCGGCTCTCTGCATAGCCAGCAACTACCTTCAGCCGCCGGCGACCTGTTATTGTAGTCAACGGGGCCAGCAGTTGCACCTAACCACTCAAAGCCACAGAAGAAACCACGATTCCAGACACTACTAGTCACATCAGCCCTAATCGCTGGTGTGAATGTAGCCTTAGGACTCAATTATTGCTACATAGACATGCTGGGAATAGTCCTAGGGTTGCCTGGAGATGTTTGCTAGGGGCCAACCCTCTTGTAGGTGGCAGAACATTATATGACTTCCGGTGCCCCTTTATGGACGAAAAATAAAATTACCTTTGGGAAAGATAAATAGAAAACTTAAAAACCAGTCATTGTAGAATTCAGAAAGTCTGTAGTACTAGACCAGTGATTGCGAACCTTAGCACCCCAGATGTTTGAGCATCATGGGAAATGTAGTTCCACTACACTGTAGAGTGCACGAGCATCATGGGAAATGTAGTTCCAAAACATCTGGGATGCCAAGGTTCTCCATCACTGTACTAGACCATTGACTTGCCATAACCCAGCTGAGGTTCAGCAGGCTAAATCATGTAAACGTGGGGTGCAGCTGAGCGTTCCTTTCACAGATACGGACACAGGACTTACGTTCTACTTTCTCGCTGGCACTCAGAGACCTCCAAGCTCCCTTCTCCTTTTCTTTCAAGAGATTTTGCTCGGGGGACAGGTCAGCTACATAGTTGACCTCTGGGAGGGGCAAGGCTCTGTGGTCCTGGTATGCGGGGAGGGTGTATGCTGGGACGGCCACGCTCCCTTCAAAGAAAAACAGGACAGGTTTAAAATTAAAAACGCTAGGTACAAAATTACAAAGTGTGAACTAAAGTGTATCCAAATCCAAGAACACAGATGTAATAGATTACAACCTACCAGTCCTTAGAAGTGGTGGCTGAATTTGTTTATTTTTCACCTGGTGATGCTGCCAGTGGCACATTTCACACCTTAAGGCGACAACTTTCCCTTACTGTACTGTATCTACAGGAAATGCATTAGGACATGGGTGCTCAACCTGCAGCCCTCCAGCTAGTGCGAAACTACAAGTCCCATCATGCCTCTGCCTTTGGGTGTCATGCTTGTACCTGGGACATGTAGTTCTGCTGGAGGGCCCACAGGTTGAGCACCTATGCAGGGCTACAAAACCAATCCTCATCTCAGTTGAATAGGCAGGAGGTCACACAATCACACACTGGTGTCAGCATTTTCAATTTCTGTCTTCCCGGTATGCACACAGGAAGCCCCGCTTATCAGATGTGTCTCACCCTAAAGATGGACTTTGTTGTAATGACTGTTTACAACCAACCTATACTGTGAAAGACATCAGAGGAGAAGGGGGGGGGGGGGGGGGTCTCCAATAGGGCTTCCAGTATGCATATCCAAGAACAATAAAGTTTTATGAAAATGCCAACTTGTGTGATTCAGCCTTCTATGGAGAGCGTGGATGAGCTCCATCCTGCCTGCAGTTGCTATGGACAATGGCATGCTACGTAAAAAACAGTAATATTTTAATTTCTCCCTACATAAGAGAGATGTTTGTAGTTTACAGAAGAAGCTGGAAAAGCCAACATTGATATTCAGTTCATTACACAGAAGGATTTTCTGCTGATCATGCTAGAAATACCCAAGGACTGGTAAGCTGCAATATTACAATTTAGTTCTTGGATAAAATTTAAAAAAAAAAAAAAAAAAAAAAAAAAAAAAAAATGTATATTTACATACACACACACACACAATAAGAACTGCAATTAATTTTAGAAGGCCCACACACACACACACACACACACACACACACACACACACACACACACACACACACACGTGTGCAAGCCATTCCACCTGCAACGACTTATACCTCTCAGGATTCTGAATGAGGAGCTACAGCTCTATCATAGACCGGATGATTCTTGTGCAATAAGAATATTTAAAATGTATCCAGTTCAAAATGACAGTTTTAATCCTATAAATCATATTAAGCCAGGTTAAAGAGGACCAGTTATACCAAGTTTCAAATCACCCACCAATATCATTATGTTAGCAATGTGAAAGAGTTGGCCGCCATCTGTGATGAAAATGGTACATTAGTTTAGCTTCTGAATCTTGGCTGTGGCACTCTCTCCCGGTCATTAAAGTGGTTGTAAAGTCACAAATCATGGAATCCACTCTGTTACAGCAAGATATACTGGGCAGTATCCTTTTTTTTTTTTTTTAAATGATGCACCAAAATACCTTATTTTACAGCACAGCTGTGGTCACGTGACCTCCCGTCACTCTCCTTCCCCGATCTGAGTACTACAGTGGGAGGGGCCGAGATTCCCCTCTGACGTCAGTCAGGAGGAGAGCAGCAGAAGGTCAAGTGAGCGCTCTGAAATTAAGGTATTTTGCCACATAATTTAACAAAAAATAAATAAAATGACAGACTGCACAGTATATTTTGCTGTAAGAGGGGATTCCAGAATTTGTGATTTTACAGGCACAGCGGAATAGCAGCAGGAAGGGGAGGAGCCAGAGAGGTCACTTCTGGTGGCTTTTATACTCTGAAGCACAGTGAGGAGGCAAGCTCTCTAAAGGTTTTATTGTTTCAAAAGCGATTTTACAAAGGTGAGCCATTTGTGAGTTGGCATTCTTTAAATGGTTAATAAAAAATAAAAAAAATGCATTTATACCAGCAATTTTGCACGATGAAATTCCCTCATTTGCTTTGAGTAAACATCCAAAGGAGTGATTCCCAGGGTGTACAAAGAAGAACACAGAGGATCCAGGACACAGCTGATGTTTTTCCATTGGGGATTATCCAAGATCTATATATCCAAGGCGTGTTTTGACCCTTGGGGGTTCTTTAGCGGAGGTGAGTCTTCTGAATCACACACACACACACACACACACACACACACACACCACTATATCGATGTGTGGCACAGATTTGGAGTGACAAATGATCACAGAAGTGATTGCACTTCTATAGTCTGGACCAGGGGGAGGCAACCTGGGGTCCTCCAGCTGTTGTGGAACTACATTTCCCATGAGGCATTGCAAGGCTGGCAGTTCCAATTACTCCCAGAGACGTGATGGGACTTGTAGTTCTGCAACAGCTGGAGGGTTGCAGGTTGCCTACCCCTGGTCTGTACTTTTATTTAGACTGTTAATATTTGTTTTTGCATGATATGCTTATAACACTGCATAGGAATTATAATGCGAGTATTAGCACTTTTTAAATTATATTTAATTCCATTAATATTTTTTATTGGATTAGCGCACTATTGTTTCATTTATTTACATATACTATAAGTGTGAGATCACTATTGAATAGTTGCAGCTGTTTCTCTTGTATACATATTAAATAGCAGCACTTGAGAGAGAAAATAAACACACGCACTCCTGAAAAGGGATGCAAAAGTCATTAACCACTTGCCGACCGGCACACGACGATATATACGTCGGCAGAATGGCACATACAGGCAGGAGGGCGTATATACAAGTCCCTCCTTAATGCCTGTCCGTGCCATCGGGAGCGGCGCGCTCCCCGCGCCGGTCGGGACCCCGTGAGTCCGGTCGCGATCCCCGCGGACTCGATCGCCGCGGGGACCCCCGCGATCGTCTCACGGGAAGGCTAAACAGGGAGATGCCAAGATAAACAGCATCTCCCCGTTCTGCCTAGCAACGCCGATCTCTGCTCCCTGTGATTGGAGCAGAGATCAGCATTCACTAGCTGACAGCCACGCCCCCCCCACAGTAAGAAACACACCCCTAGGCTTACTTAACCCCTTCACTGCCAGTGTCATGTATACAGGAATCAATGCATTTAAATCGCATTGATTGCTGTATAAATGACAATGGTCCCAAAAATGTCCGATGTGTCTGGCATAATGTTGCAGTCACACAAAAAAAAAAAAATAAAAAAAAAAAAATCGCAGATCGCCACCATTACTAATAAAAAAATATAAATATTATATAAAATGCTATAAAACTATCCCCTATCTTGAAACGCTATAACTTCTGCGCAAACCGATCAATAATCGCTTATTGCGATTTTTTTTACCAAAAATATGTAGAAGAATACGTATCGGCCTAAACCGAGGAAAAAAAAATGTTTTTTATATATTTTTGGGGGATATTTATTATAGCAAAAAATAATGTGTTTTTTTTTCAAAATTGTCACTCTTTTTGTTTATAGCGCAAAAAATAAAAAACGCAGTGGCGATCAAATACCACCAAAAGAAAGCTCTATTTGTGGGGACAAAAAAAAACAAAAAAAGGACGTCAATTTTGTTTGGGAGCCACATCGCACAATTGTCAGTTTAAGCGACGCAGTGCCGAATCGCAAAAGAGGGGCCTGGTCCTTTGGCTGCAAATTGGTCCGGTCTGAAAGTGGTTAAAGCCCAAGTTGTATTTTTTTTTTTTCCCCACACTCTAATTTAACACAAGGAACAATACTTACATTTAATGAGAAGTGTCCCTTGTGCTGATGGCTGCTGTACTAGTTGGAATTTTCCATCCTCTGCCCCTACACCAGTCATTTTCGGGGGCTGCAGGGGGGTGAATACAGCCACTTGTCCTTGTCACAAGCGCTCATCATGAGTGCCAACTATGCCAACTATGCCCACAACCTCCATTCACAGAAGCTGTACTATAGCTTCCTACGATAAAAATGGAGGGCAGGCTGATGAGTAAAAGGTCTGCCTCCTTCATTCATGGAGTGCTTTTCATAAATATTCTGCCCAATTGAATCTACACCTAAATGTTTGACACACCTAAACGTGTGCAAAACAAATCTTTAGGCACGTTTTTTTAAAGCCATTTTTCTCCTGCAAAAAAAAAAAAAAAAAAAAAGATGTCCGGAGGGCCAGAGCAAATGCTCAGTATACTAACCCTTAGGCCCCTTTCACACTGGGGCGGGGAGCCGCGGTGACGGTAAAGCAGCGCTATATTTAGCGCTGCTTTACCGTCGTTTTAACCGCGGTATTCGGCCGCTCGCGGTGCGGTTTTACCCCCCGTGAGCGGCCGAAAAGGGGTTAAACACCCCCGCAGAGCGCGGCGGTATTGCCGCGGTTTTACCACGGTTTCCCATTCAAATCAATGGGAAGGAGCGGTATAGGAGCGGTGAACACACGCTCCTATACCGCTCCAAAGATGCTGCTAGCAGGACTTTTTTTGCCGTCCTGCTAGCGCACCGCTCTAGTGTGAAAGCCCACCGGCTTTCACACTGGAGTTAAAGGGGCCGGATTTTTTCATGCGGTGAACAGGCGCTATTTTTAGCGCTGTACCGCATGAAAAACGCCCCAGTGTGAAAGGGGCCTTAGAGTGACAGAATATTTGTCCAATTTGGGCTGAAACATCAGCTTTAAGGCCTGTATAAAGCCACCCCCAACTATTTCCATAGCTGCCTCTCCAACACGCCAACGCTTATTCCTTCATTGCAGCGGTCTCCAAAATACCAGGTGTCAAAGCTACGGATGGGGGGCAATGTCTGCTCCACTGTGCGACAGTGCTGAACTTAGTGATTGGGCCCCTAGGCATGAGCACTGCATCATAGGAGGAGATCACATGCCTCCTCACATAGAGCTAGAGAGAGCTAGAATAAGGAAATGTTATACAACTGCTGTGTTTGTGAACCTTCACTCCCACTAAATTATCAAACTGCCGATGTGCCACAGATGCCCCTGCACACTTACCGTACAGCACCACCCCTGCATTTGATGCAGAGCCTCCCTTGTAATGCCACATACACTGTCATGGCAACCGGCACTTGGAACAAGATGCCACATACAGCTGAAGGTGGACAGAATGCACACAGTCTTCAATATGTATTATTACAATATCAACATGTGAAAGAAAGAAAGTTACACAAACATGGAGTAGAGAGTTTTGTACTCCAGCTGGTAGACCGGTACTCACCATGTCCCTGCAGACACACAGAGGTAGACAGGGCTCTCTTGCCGACAAAACGCAGAACTTGAGAAGACAACATTGTGCAATCTGTCAAAAGAGACACAATAAGAGAAAAATTACAGACAAACCATACAAAACATCTCATTGTAGGGAAATACTTCCACAAATATACATAGATGGCTGTGGTGACATCACAAACTCTGCCTCAGCTAGAGGAAGCTTTGAATTCATTCGTAGAGTACAAAGCCTTCTCTGAAGGGCTGAGCAGCGTGTAGACCGACTGGTTCAGGGAAGGAGGCAGGAATTCCCCATCCCACTGCTGGAACACAGCGATGTATACTGTGTGTAGCGGAGGTTACATACAGTTAAAGGGGTTGTTAGGGCACACAGCCACTGCCAGCCCCTCTGCTAGGATTACATGTTGTATATAATACTGCATGCCATTTTCTAAAATTCTTCTAAATACCGTTCTCAGCCCCGGTCAGCAGTCATGTGAACGCCCGGCGCTGTCTTTCTCCGATGTTTGTATTACAGAGGGAGGGGCCGAGATCTCGCTCTGACATCTGCCGGGCGGTCACGCGATCTCCCTCTGTAATACAAACATCGGAGGGAGACGGCACCGGGCGGCCATGTGACCGCTGATAAGAAAAAAAAAATGTATTTAGAAAATGGCATATAGTATATACATGTAATCCTAGCAGAGGGGCTGGCAGTGATTGGAAGCAGTAAAAAAAAAAGGGGGGGGGGGGGGGGGGGGGAGACTGCTCAGAACTGTGATAGAAGGGGGGGCATCTCGTACACAGAGCTGACAGGCAGGGAGGGGGGGGGGGGGAGAGAGAACACAGGAGAGCAGAGAGCAGGGCTGCGGATGACAGAGGCACATAAACTGACCACAGTGTCATGATACACTGTGGTCAGTTTACATAGGGAAGGGCAGAAACTCTCAGGATCAACCAGATGTTACAGGGGGCCAAATTACACAGCACAAGCACTGTGCTGTAACATGCTTTAAAGAAACAGGATCAAGATTTTTTTGTTTTTGTTTTTTTTGGGGTTAACAAACACTTTAATACAGCACATTGAACAAACACATCTATCAGTGCAAGAAATTTTATTTTTGGTCCAGCTTGGCCCACACAAACTATTTAAAAAGGGAAATTAAAACATGGAGCTAGGCTTTAAGGGGTCTGTGTGGATATAAATGTTGGGGGATGTTCCCCAACAGTCATCCGAACTGAAGAAGCAGATTGGATAAGTTACAAAACGTCTTCAACATTACAGAACAAATCCAACTGAATGAGAATAAGTACTGGTAGCCGTCTTAAGGCGATAACCTTGCTTTTCTATACAGTAGGGTAAGAATGTTTTCACTCTATAGCAGGAAAAGCGTTACTACTGGCAAGATCACTGGGTGACAATCTGGAAGGAAAAAATAAAAGACAAATGCAGCCACATCTAAGGACCAATAAGCTGCAATATAATACATTTTCTTCCTGGGTTTTAGATAAACAAAGTCTTGACAGGATGTGGCTTTTCAACCTACAAGCTTTGTAAATAAGAAGCCAGGCCGATTTTTCCTGTTGGCTCCATCTTCCTGAAGGTCACAATGGCCTCTACAACAGGCAGTCAAGGGCTACAATAGTCATCTGTAACTGAACACCGTTATAGTACAAAACTGATAAATATTAAACTATCAGATGCGTTCAAGTGGAACTCTCAGCCAACATGAACTATTTTTACCACTCCACATCCAGGCCATTTCTGACTCTTCTCGCCTCCCTACATTTTTGTTGCTAGAAAATTACTTTGAACCCCCTAAAAACATAGATTTTTTTTTTTTTTTAGTAGGGCCCTGTAGAATAAAAGGTATTTGCGCAGAGGTTTTTCAAACGCAATTTTGTTGGAAAAAAAATAAAAGCTTTAATGAATTGTATTGCACACAAACACATTAGAATACCCATTTTTTTTTTAAATAAAATATAAAAGACGATGTTACGCCAAGTAAATAAATACCAAACAGGTCACGCTTTAAAAATTGCGTCCACCTGTGAAATAGCAGCAAACTACGGTACTTAAACTTCTCCATAGGCAATAGTTTAAAATCTTTTACGGGTTACCAGTTTAGAGATACACAGGAGGTTCGGCACTAGAATTATCGCCCTCGCTCTGACGTTCGCAACAATCCCTCACATGGCGTGATCACCGTTTACATAAGTGTGCGGGAGTATCGTATGCGTTTACATTTGCACAAGCACAGAGGGATGGGGGTGCTCTCATTTTTTTTTTTTTTTTTTATTATTAATAATTTTATAGAATACTTTTTAGTCAAACGTTTTTTTACAAGGTCTTTAGTTTTTTTTTTGTATTAACTTTATTGCTACCAAAAAAAGATGAACAGCCCCCCCCCCCCCTCTTGCGACAGGTCCTCTTTATGGAGACCCCAAATCTCTCCTCTGGCCTCCAATGCAGTCGATCAGACACAGATTGGTCTGATCGGCCAACGGCCAGGTAAACAGAAGCGGAACGGACGACACTCTCATCACTTCCTGTTTCCAGGGTCACAGAGGGAGGAACAACATTAGTTCCTCCCTCTTTGTTCAGCCACTGCCGAAGGTCACACCGCTCCGCGTTCAGATGACAGAGCCCGGAAAAGGCAGTGGTGGCTGGTGGTGGTTGGGGGGGTGTGACCCCCTTCCTTCAGCCACAGAAGTGATCAAATGGCTGTTCAGCCACTAATCACTTCTGCTGAAAATGGAATCACTGGCTGAAAATTTTCATACCGGGATGATGCCTTCAGGTCTCAGTATAACCATGCCAACCGAAGACATCCTACGGGCGGCAAGTGGTTAATACTTAAATTAGTATGGAAAAATAAAAAGTAAAAACCACACCATACTCTCACCTAGGTGGGCATCTCCTCCTCCACCGCCTCTGCAGTGAGAACTGAGCCATTAAAGAGTGCTTTTAAATCCCAGGGGGTATTGGCTCAGCTAAGAACACTCTCCTGCCTGCCATCTAAGGGCAGATGGATTCCAGAAAGTAAATGTTACATGACTTACTGCCGCTACTGCCCTTACTCAACATGGCCATGACTAGAAATTCAAAGGACTGCGTTTTTTTTTCTCAACAAAATAAAGCATGGAGACATGGATGGACGGGGGAGTTTACTTTTGAATATTAAAGATTAATTAAATAAATAGTGTTTTAAGTTTGTGGTGCTCATATAGTTTTGTGTTAAGCTCATGTTGATGGCACATTAAATGCCCTTGAGCTGATCAACATTGCGTGGAGGTGCATTTTTTTTTTTATTCCCAGTGGAAGCCAAAATACATTATTTTTTAGTCCTTAAAGTGTTCGTTCACCTTTTCAGAAAGAATCAAGGAGGTGAACTGACATCCTCCACCCCCCCGTTGTACTTACCTCTGTGGGTAATGGGAATGCTGCATGGGCACTGGCAGCGCAAGATTAAATATCTCGCTCTTCTTTCTGTAGGGCTTCCAGGAACCGAGCAGAGCGATTCTCTGTTCTGGCGCTGACCAATCAGAATCACTCTGCTCCATCCCAGAAGCCATGCAGAAAGAAGAGGGAGAAGAGTGGGGATTTTAAATTCCTGGACTGGCAGCTCGTCACCCACGGAGGAGGTACAGCGGGGACTGGGGGGGGGTCGGCGGGGGGGGTCTGGGGGGGGGGGTTGGGGGTGTGGTGTTGATTCACCATTTAAACAAGAGTCTGGGGGCCATAGGAATGACCATGGATCTATATAGCACCATACAACTAACTTCACACATTGCACTACGTACCAAGCTGAGCGCCTTAAGCAACATGACAGGCCGGTCTGGGAATGGTCCCCAAGGTGCACATCAGGGGTTACCGATCCAGAAACGGCATACAGTCATTCAGATGGGGGGAGGGGGGGGGGAATAAAAAATAAATAGATTTATAGTTCAACACCATTGGTGACACTTTACAGGCCCCTCACAGGTCATCATTTTAGAGTTAATCATCATGCCAGTGGGCACAGCCATAACTAGAGCAATATTATGTGTCAGGGGGGCCCCAGTGTGTACGTTTATGTGCATGTATGGGGGAGGCTAAACTTTATTTTTTTGTAGGACTTAAACTTGCTTTTTCCTCCCGTCTACCCCCATACCTTTACCTCCTGTAATATTCCCCCCTTCCCTCTGGTGCTCTGGGCAGTCCTTCAGTGTCATCACATACAACAAAGGGCTCTTATCCCTGCATTGTACATGGAGGAGGTAGGCGTGCGACTGCAGCCAAGAGCTCCACAAATCCCAGGCACCAATGGCGACTGGAAATTGCGTCCTCCCGCCCGGGCTACACCACAGCAGTGGTCTGGATTCCTCCCCATGTGTCGCCCACAGCCCCCCCCCCCCCCCCCCCGGGTGCATGGACTAAGGTTGGGTTGGCCGATAATGGAAGTCGTGGCTTTGCTGAAGCTGGATACACACTCGAACAGACGCCCTCATCTGGTGGGCATTGCTGCGATGAACGTGGCTTGCTCTCACCGCCCCACCTCTGACAATCTTCCTCGTTTGACAGCTGGGGGGGGGGGGGGGGGTGAGGTGGCGGGATTGATCAGACGTCATTTCCTTAGTGCCGCTGAGCGGACGATCTATCAGTGGCACCTCACCAGTGACACCTGTCAGCGCAAATCAGTAAAGGTGAGGTGTGAGCCATTCTTATTGCCCGACGCACCAGACATGCAGCTCTGGGCAGCTGATTTAACCGCTTGCCAACCGCCTCCTGTACGTCGGCAGAATGGCACGGCTGGGCAAAGTAATGTACCCATACTTTACTTTGAATTTCCCGCCGTGCAGGCGTGCCGCCTGCTGCGAGCTCTGTGCGCGTGGGACCCGCAGACTTTTTGTCTACCAGGTGCCCGCGATCGTGTCACGGAGCTGAAGAACAGGAGATGCCAATGTAAACACAGTATCTCCCCGTTCTGCCTAGTGACAGGACACTGATCGTCTGCTCCCTGTCATCGGGAGCGGTGATCAGCGTCGTGTCACTGCTAGCCCATCCCCCAGACAGTTAGAAATCACTCCCTAGGACACACTCAACCCTTCCCCCTAGTGTTAACCCCTTCACTGCCAGTGACATTTTGACGGTAATCAATGCAATATTATAGCACTGATTGCTGTATTAATGACAATGGTCCCAAAAATGTGTCAAAAATGTCCGATGTGTCCGCCATAATGTCGCAGTCACGATAAAAAAAATAAATAAAATATAAAATGCCATAAAACTATCACCTATTTTGTAGATGCTATAACGCTTATTGCGTTTTTTTTAACCAAAAATATGTCGAAGAATACTTATCGGCCTAAACTGAGCAAAAAAAAAAAATTTGATTTTTTTTTATATTTTTTTGGGCATATTATAGCAAAAAGTAAAAAATTAAAATTTTTTTTCCAAAATTGTTGCTCTTTTTTTTGTTTATAGCACAAAAATTAAAACTGCAGAGGTGATCAAATACCACCAAAAGAAAGCTCTATTTGTGGGGGAAAAAAAAGGACGTCAATTTTGTTTGGTAGCCATATCGCACGACCGCGCAATTTTCAGTTAAAGCGACGCAATGCTGAATCGCAAAAAAAGATCTGGTCTTTGGCCAGCAGAATGGTCCGGGGCTTAAAAGTCAGTAGCTAAAAAATTTTTTTGAAAAAAAAGTAGCTGCTGACTTTTAAATTAGGACACTTACCTTTCCAGGGCACGCGCGATGTCGGTAAAAAAAAGTCCTGCTAGCTGCATCTTTTGGAGCGGTGAAGGAGCGTGTATTCACCGCTCCTTCCCATTGAAATCAATGGGAGACCGCGGGGATACCGCCGGCAAAGCGCCGCCATCCTCACTAAGGGAAACAGGCAGTGGATTCGCGCGGCGCTTTATGAATGGGACGCGCTGTGTTAGGAAACACACAGTTCCCGGAACACAGCGCGCCCCACTACCCACGCGAGGAGGAGAGAAGCCAGAAGAGGCAGATTAGGAAGACTGCCTAGCAACGGGGGTTTCTGGTTAAGGTTTTTTTTTTTTTTAGAATAGTAAATGCTGTTTTTTTAGGGTGGCCCTCCATTTTAAGTGGTTAAAAAAACTGGCTCCTCGTTTCTAAGCCAATTTGTCAAGAGCCCTGGCTTACAGGGAAGGCTTCACCGGTCCTGTCGCAACACTAGAGGGAGCAAGAACAAGTCTTCCCCCCCCCACCTCCAGGCACAAACCGGTACTGCAAGGAGAATACTGATTGGATAGAGCAAGAGGAGGTCATAACCCCTGGTCAGCTTTTTTTTTTTTGTCCTCTGTGTCCCTTCACTTCCTGTCCCATAAACACAAAACAGGAAGTGAGAGGAAATCCCTGGTTGTCACCAGAACTAGTGTCCCCATTAGAAGGTTTCCCCTCCTATTCAGATGACAACCCAAAATGTGGGGCTTCCTTCCACCTTGATAACGGTCTCCAGGACAAATATAGGTGAATCTGCCTAATGGGGACAGACCAATAAAAACCTGAATCCCTCTCCACTCTAATAGAAGAAAAAAAAAAGAAGAACAAAAGAAGGGGCCTGGAACAACCAGGGAAATGACATTAGAGTGTAAGCTCCTGTGGTGCAGAGACTGGTGTGACCGGCTCAGCGTTCCCTGTACAGCACTGCAGTATATGTCAGAGCTATATAAATGTATAATAATTAATATTAATAATTAGTGTGACTGTGTGTGTGGAGGGGGGGCATTAGACTGTAAGCTCCTTTGGTGCAGGAAATGATGTGACAGTCTCCTTTGTACAGCATGTTATATGTCAGAGATATAAACAGGAGGAAACACACTGGGGGTAGGGGGGCCTCTCCCGGGTGTACAGGGCACATAGAGCCCCCCCTACTCCAGTGACAGAGGGGTCTCCTCACCCGCTCAGTCCCATCCCGCTCCCACTCACCTCTCCAGCAGCCGCCTGACAAGAGCAGAGAGAGGACACCGGAACCACAGAGCCCGAGGCTGGACAGACAGGAAGTCCCGCCCACTTCCAGCCCGCGCAGTGCACGCTGGGATGCGGCTGGAGGAGCTGAGCTAAATACGGCTTTTCCGCCACACACGGAGGCTCCGCCCCCTCATCGTAGAGGTGCCGCCCTTGAGAGTGAGGTGAGTGGTATGGGTGAGATATAAATGTATTATGTACACATATGGGGACGTATTTATGCCATACATCAGCAGCCTGGCAATGGGAGGCGTTTGAATGCTCCTAAGCTCGGGTTGCCCTCAGTCAATATGGCTGACCAGGGAAACTGGCTCGTCACGTGATCACCGTGGTTGGCTTCAGAAGGAATTGCGACGTCCAGCGGCTCGCTATACGGCTGAGTGTGGCAAAGGCTGCCGGGAGAGCCTGAGAGACCCGAGGTGAGTGACAGAGAGAGAGCGGGGACACCCGGGGGAGGGGCGCCACTGAGAGGACTCATCGTGTACTACACCGGGAGAGGGAGCAGGTCAGAGCCCCGTCCATTACTACCGGCTGGAGGCTTCCCAACCCCTCCCCCCCCATATCATCTGTCATGTCACCTCCCCTCCCCCCATATCATCTGTCATGTCACCTCCCCTCCCCCCATATCATCTGTCATGTCACCTCCCCTCCCCCCATATCATCTGTCATGTCACCTCCCCTCCCCCCATATCATCTGTCATGTCACCTCCCCTCCCCCCATATCATCTGTCACCTCCCCTCCATATCATCTGTCACCTCCCCTCACTGCCAAAATCAACCCTCATTACATCTAATTTCCTCCTATCACCTCCTGACGTCCTGAATCATGAATCATGACAGGTGACGGTTGATAGGTGGTGAATGGGGTGATAAGAGGAAATTAGATGTAATGACCGGTCATGATTCCTGACCCGATACCATGCATCCTCTCCCCTGATCACTGATATCACCTGTCATATCACCCATCCCTTAATATCACTCATCAATTCTTTCCATCTTATGAGATCATTCATCACCCCCATATATCACCCCTCACCTCCCTCTCCGATATCACCAATCGCCTCACCCCCTTCCTCCGCATGTCGTCATTACTATCATCTAGTCTCACCCATCATATCAACCCTCAACATATATCATCCATCACCCGCTGATATCACATGTCCCCCTCCGCTGATATCACCCGTCCCCCTCCGCTGATATCACATGTCCCCCCCCTCCGCTGATATCACATGTCCCCCCCCCCTCCGCTGATATCACATGTCCCCCCCCTCCGCTGATATCACATGTCCCCCCCCCCCTCCGCTGATATCACATGTCCCCCCCCTCCGCTGATATCACTCGTCCCCCCCCCCCCTCCGCTGATATCACATGTCCCCCCCCCCCTCCGCTGATATCACATGTCCCCCCCCCCCTCCGCTGATATCACATGTCCCCCCCCTCCGCTGATATCACATGTCCCCCCCCCCCCCTCCGCTGATATCACATGTCCCCCCCCTCCGCTGATATCACATGTCCCCCCCCCTCCGCTGATATCACTCGTCCCCCCCCCCTCCGCTGATATCACATGTCCCCCCCCTCCGCTGATATCACTCGTCCCCCCCCCCTCCGCTGATATCACATGTCCCCCCCCTCCGCTGATATCACATGTCCCCCCCCCCCTCCGCTGAAATCACATGTCCCCCCCCCCCCCTCCGCTGATATCACATGTCCCCCCCCCTCCGCTGATATCACATGTCCCCCCCCTCCGCTGATATCACATGTCCCCCCCCTCCGCTGATATCACATGTCCCCCCCCTCCGCTGATATCAATCACTCCCCCCCCCCCCTCCGCTGATATCACATGTCCCCCCCCTCCGCTGATATCACATGTCCCCCCCCTCCGCTGATATCACACCCTCCCTGTCCCCCCCCCCCCCTCCGCTGATATCACACCCCCCCCCCTCCGCTGATATCACTCGTCCCCCCCCCTCCGCTGATATCACATGTCCCCCCCCCCCCTCCGCTGATATCACTCGTCCCCCCCCCCTCCGCTGATATCACTCGTCCCCCCCCCCCTCCGCTGATATCACATGTCCCCCCCCTCCGCTGATATCACTCGTCCCCCCCCTCCGCTGATATCACTCGTCCCCCCCCCCTCCGCTGATATCACTCGTCCCCCCCCCTCCGCTGATATCACTCGTCCCCCCCCCCCTCCGCTGATATCACATGTCCCCCCCTCCGCTGATATCACATGTCCCCCCCTCCGCTGATATCACTCGTCCCCCCCTCCGCTGATATCACTCGTCCCCCCCTCCGCTGATATCACTCGTCCCCCCCTCCGCTGATATCGACACTCGTCCCCCCCTCCGCTGATATCACATCGTCCCCCCCCCCTCCGCTGATATCACTCGTCCCCCCCTCCGCTGTCCGCCCCCCCCCTCCGCTGATATCACATCGTCCCCCCCTCCGCTGATATCACATGTCACTCGTCCCCCCCCCCTCCGCTGATAATCACTCGTCTCGGCATCCCCCGCCTCCGCTGATATATCAACTCGTCTCCCCCCCCTCACATCGTCCCCCCCTCCGCTGATATCACATGTCCCCCCCTCCGCTGATATCACATGTCCCCCCCCTCCGCTGATATCACTCGTCACATCCGGGCGGCCGCCGGTTTACCGGCCCCCCATGTCCCCCCCTCCGCTGATATCACTCGTCCCCCCCCCCTCCGTCCCCCCCTCCCTGATATCATGTCCCCCCCCTCCGCCCCTCCCCACCCGCCCCCCCCTCCGCTGATATCACACGTCCCCCCCTCCGCTGATATCACTCGTCCCCCCCCTTTTCCCCACATATCACTGTCCCCCCCACCGCTCTGGTATCACCTGTCAGTTCCCCACATATCATGTCATCTGGTATCACCTGTCAGTTCCCCCACCCCCCCCCCCCCAATCACCTTTCCTCTCTGACCATCCCCCTCCCTGATACATCACCCCCCACACGTCACCAATCAGATCATCTGGTATCGGTCATCATATCGCCCCTCCCTAAATTCACCTGTCACCGCCCCTTTTCCTCAGTGTCACCTGTCGGATATCACTCATCACTCCCCCCCCCCCCCCCCCCCCCATCACCTTTAATCTCCCGTCACTGATACCACTTGTAGCTTACCCCTTCTTCCAACCTAGTATTGCTCCTCCCCCCTAGTATCACTCCTCATGTCACCTTTTATCACCTGTCACCTGACCCTTTCCCCCAAATATCACCTCTCATGTCATCCTCTGATATGACCTCCCAGCCCCCTCAAAGGGTGTAACCCCCGAGACTGAACACCATTGTGACCTTCTGCTTCTGTACAACCACTTCAGTCATATAAAGTCTGCAGTGTCGGCCATGTTTAGAAAGCATCAACTTTTTTTGGGGGGGGGGGGGGGGTTGCTGTCCGTTTCGGGTTGATTATAGTTGTGGCTTTTCTCCTCTTTTTTTTGCTTGTACAGAAAATGCCGCACTTCAAGTTGACGACGCAAGCCTACTGCAAGATGATGCTGCACGGCGCCAAACACCCGGCCTGCGCTGTGAACGGAGTTCTGGTGGCCGAGAAGGTCCGGCGCAGAGAGAGCCAACAGCAGGTCCTGTTTGTGGACTGCATTCCGCTCTTCCATGGGACCATCGCGCTCTCGCCGGTGCTGGAGGTGGCTCTAACCCTGGTGAGAAGCTTCCACATTTCCACTTAGACCCCTTTCACACTGGGGCGTTTTTCAGGCGCTTTAGCGTTTAAAAAAAGTGCCTGTAAAGCGCTTGAAAGAAGCCTCATCTGCAATCCCAATGTGAAAGCCCGAGTGCTTTAAGAGCCCTCTCACATTGCCAGCGCCCGAAAAACGCTCGTAAAGCGCTGCTTAAACTAGCGGCGCTTTACCATCGTTTTTCGAGCGCTAGCAGGGCACTTTTAACCCCTGCTAGTGGCCAAATAAAGGGTTAAAAGCACCGCTGCCAAAAGGGATTTGCAGGCACTTTTCAGGCATTTTGCAGTCACTTCCCATTGATTTCAATGGGAAGGGGCCCTTTAGGAGCTGTGTATTGACCGCTCCAAAAGCGCTGCAAAGAAGCTGCTTGCAGGTTTATTTATTTTTTTGACACCCTGCCAGCGCAGCGCCTCAGTGTGAAAGCACTCGGGCTTTCGCATTGGGATTGCAGATGAGGCTTCTTTCAGGCGCTTTTTTTAATGCCAAAGCGACTGAAAAACGCCTGAAAAAAACGCCCCAGTGTGAAAGGAGTCTAAACATTTCATATTCCTGATATGTGCCTTGCTGTAGTTGTATGAGGAAGTCTCCTGTTCTCTTTGTATTGCTTCCTTTGTGTTCCTGCCAGTCTCTCTGCTTTCCTATTAACCACTTCAGCCCCGGAAGATTTTACCCCTTTTCCTGACCAGTCCATTTTTTTTGCTATATGGCACTGCGCCACTTTAACTGACACTTGCGCAGCCATGCGACACTGTCTTTAACTACCTGAGATCCGTGCTATAGCCGAATGACGGCTACAGCGCGGATCTAATGATTGACGTCGTCCCGGCCACGAGCTGCCTGCGCGCCCCCTGAAGGGCGCAGGTGGCGCGCTCTGTGATCAGCGAGTCTGTGAGTCTTGCTGGATCACAGATCCGAGTAAGGGGTCGATCCCGACCCCTTACCACGTGACAGCTGATCATGTGATAATGTGATAATAACAGAGCCGGTAATCGGCTTTTTTCCTCCTCACGCTGACAGTAATTTTCCATCTTTTTTTGTTTGTTTAGCAAAAAATAAAAACCCCCAGCTGTGATTAAATACCACCAAAAGAAAGCTCTATTTGTGGAAAAAAAATGATAAAAATTTTATTTGGGTACAGTGTTGTATGACCGCGCAATTGTCATTCAAAGTGCGTCAGCGCCAAAAGCTGAAAATTGTTCTGGTCACGAGGGGGGTTTAAGTGCAAAGTAATCAGGTGGTTAAATAAAATAGTTTTTTTTCCCCACACCAATTGACGGTTTTTATTTGCTCTATTACAAAAAAAAAAATAAAGGCCGTTTTCACTTTCTACTATAAAACACATTTAACCACTTCAGCCCCGGAAGAATTTACCCTCTTCCCGACCAGAACGTTTTTAGCGATTCGGCAATGCGTAGCTTTAACTGACAATTGCGCGGTCGTGCGACTTTGTGCCCAAAAAAAATTGACATCCCTTTTTTTCACAAATAGAGCTTTTTTGGTGGTATTTGATCACCTCTGCGGTTTTTATTTTTTGCTCTATGATCAAAGGCGCCATTTTTGAAAAAAAACATTATTTTTTGCTATAATAAATATCCCCCAAAAATACATAAAAACATTTTTTTTTCCTCAGTTTAGGCCGATTATGTATTCTTTTACATATTTTTGGTAAAAAAAAATTGCAATAAGCGTTTGACTGGTTTGTGCAAAAGTTATAGCATTTACAAAATGGGGGATAGTTTTTATGGCATTTTTATTAATTTTTTACTAGTAATGTTGGCAATCAGCTTTTTTATTTTATTTTATTTTTTTTTTTTTTTTTTTTATCGTGACTGCGACATTATGGCGGACACATTTTTGACACCATTGTCATTTATACAGTAATCAGTGCTATAAAAATGCACTGATTCCTGTGTAAATGACACTGGCAGTGAAGGGGTTAACCACTAGGGGGCAGTTAGGCCCCTTTCACACTTGTGCGACTTCAAAGTCGCGCGATATTACCGCAATTTCAAGGAATGCCTGTGTAAATGGCATCAAAATCGGACCAAAGTAGTGCAGGGACTACTTTGAAGTCGGAATGACTTGAAGTTGTACTAATATGAATGGCTGTCATTGGAAATCATGGGGAACGACTTGTCATGCTACTTTGCAGTCCCAAATCGTGGGACAAGTCGTATAAGTGTGAAAGGGGCCTAAAGGGGTTAAGTGTGTCCTGGGGAGTGTTTCTAACTGTGGGGGGCGTGGCTACATGTGGCACGTCTCTGATCTCTGCTCCCAATCACAGGGAGCAGAGATCAGTGACACTGTCTGTAGGCAGAACGGGGAGATGCTTGTTTACATTAGCATTATAACATTCTTCCTCTGCGTGAAACGATCGCGGACATTGAGTCCGGGGGACCCGCAACTCGACACACGGAGCTTGCCGCGGGCACGCGTCAGCCGGCCGCCTCTTGAAGGGCAAACTACAGGTACGTTAGTTTGCCTGTCCGAGCCCTTCTGCTGACGTATATTGGCGTGGGGCGGTCGGCAAGCAGTTAAATCGGAGTTCCACCCATTTTTTTTTATTTGTTTTTTGTTAAAAGTCAGCAGCTACAAAAAGTGTAGCTTTGTGGGTGATGAGCTGTCAATGCACATACAGCCAGTGCAGCAGTCCAGGAATTCAAAATAACCCTTTAGTGTCAGTTCACACTATTGCGATGTGGAAACCAGCGCGATTCCAGTGCGGGTTCCCGCATCGCATAGGACTCGCAGGCAGTTCACACTGCCCTATGCAAACCACTGCGTGTGTTAATAGAAAGTTAAAGTGGGGTGCCACAAATACTGCAGCTGCTGACTTTTAATAATCGGACACTTACCTGTCCCAGGGTCCAGCGATGCGGGGGAATGAAGCCCCCCCCTCGTTCCCCGCTCCGATCGCGGCGCCGGCTTTCTTACTGTGGACACCTGGCTGTGGCTTCACAGCCGGGCACCCACTGCGCATGCGCGAGCGGCGCCGTGCACCATGGTATGCCGCACAGTCATCTGGGACCTGTCATGTGTCCCAGATGACTGACTGCGCCGAGGGGAAGTGATGTCAGTGCCCGGGCACTGAAGGAGGCAGACTACGAGGGACCCCATAGCAACAGGCATTTAGAGTCGAGTTAAATATATATTTTTTTATTTATTTTTATTTTTTTTTATGAATTTTAAGCAATTTTTTTTTTTTTGTTGGTGGAAACACCACTTTAAAGAGGAGGGCCCCACAAAAAAAAAAAATTTTAAGTCAGCAGCTACAAATACTGCAGCTGCTGACTTTTAATAATCGGACACTTACCTGTCCCAGGGTCCAGCGATGCGGGGGAACGAAGCCCCCCCCCCCCCCTCGTTCCCCGCTCCGCTCCCGGCGCCGGCATTCTTAATGTGGGCATCCGGCTGTGGCTTCACAGCCGGGCACCCACTGCGCATACGCGAGCGGTGCCGGGATTTGACGCTCACTCATCTGGGACACATGACAGGTCCCAGATGACTGTGACTGTGCGGCGCCTAGGGGAAGTGACGTCAGTGCCCGGGCAATGAATGTGGCAGACTACGAGGGACCCCCTAGCAACAAGGCATTTAGAGGTGAGTAAAAAAAACATTTTTTCCAATTTATTTTTTTTTAAGATTTTTAAGCCAAATTTTTTTTTCCGCTGGCAACACCACTTTAATGACACCCCCAGATCAGATGGCAGTGCCAACTGTCAAATGGTGCTACCAATCAGATCGCATAGGAATCGGATCGCATAGGTCCTGCACCATTTTGGTGCGAATTCAGCCATACAAACTGGCTGCGTTCTCAGCGCACAGACTTCACATGTGATCTGCACAGCAGTGCGGTGCGAATCGCATTTGCAACGTCTAACATCGCATCAGTGTGAACTCAGGCTGAGACCTTGTCTTATTGATCGTCTGTTTTTCTTATTTGTAGATTGATACTTGGTGCAATGAGAACGGTTATGTGATCGCTGGGTACTACCAAGGCAACGAACGTCTCAAAGATAACAGGTGAGTTCAGATCACATTCTATGTTTGTCCAAATTCTGCTCTCCACCCTCTGTACTTTTTTTAGCCTCTTTTATAGAACATTGTCCCAACGTTCGTTTTTTTTTTTGCCAGCATGGAAATAAGTATCTAACTTTTGTTTCAGTCCTAACCAGGTTGCAGAGAGAATCGCCACACGGATCGCTGAGGGTTATAGTGATGCCGCTCTGATAATGGTACTGAAATCTTTTGTATCTATTTACAAATCTTTGGCTACTCCAATTTATGTGCACACCTATTGTCCAAGGCATTTGCATTGCATTGGGGGGGGGGGGGGGGGGCAACTTGGAAGCCGAAGACTGATCACATCATGCACCGGTGTCCCAAAGTCTTGAGGACATGGAGCTGAAGGCGTCTGCGGGTTGTGAGTTGTAGCAGTCTTATTTGTTTTTAGAACAGGTTCTATTTTCCCACTTTGACAAATTTTCATCACACATCTGAAAAAAAAATCCCTTTTTGGTCATTTACTTCATTACATTTCTGCCTGCCATACATACAGTATAGATGTCCTCGTCAGGAAGCATTGATACCAGGATCATGGCTGCAGCCAGGATCCTGGTATCAATTTGCAGCTGGTGATGGCCTTTCCTGTAGATGTGATCAGTCTGGCTCTACAGCTGCCAGATCACTTCTACAGGGCATGGCAGGACCCACCGCCGTTCCTGGGCTCTCTGGAGCAATCCGAGTCCAGGGCCATTGCTCTGTGGATCAGCTGAACACAGCAAAAAGTACATGTGTACCTTCCCTCTCCTCCTCTGCGGTTCAAGAAAGCGACAAGTATTCACTTTCAGTTATGGTTTGTTGACGAGCTGTTACTGGCTTCTAAAGCATCTGATAAAACTGATCTTGGTTTGATAAAGATGCTTTTAAGGGCAGAGGAGAGATCTGGGGTCCCACACACACATGTAAACTGATCGCACCACACGTGAGGTATTGTTGTGAACGTCGGAGCAATAAATCTAGGGCCAAAATGGAAGGGCTTTTAAAGCATTGCCTATGGATCATTTTAGTATGCTGCCATTTGCCGGGCGTGTGCGACTTTAAAGCATAACATGTTTATCCATGTACTCAGTCTGACATCTTTTTATATTTTACCATTCGGTTTGTGTGCACTAAAATTCATTAAAGTGTGTGTGTGTGTGTGTGTGTGTGTGTGTATATATATATGTATATATGTATATATGTGTGTGTACTATATATATATATAATGTCTATCTATATATATATCTATCTATCTATATATATATATCTATATATATTTTCATATACATTTTTTTTATCAGTTTCTCACAAAAGTGAGTACACCCCTCACATTTTTGTAAATATTTTATTCTATCTTTTCATGTGACAACACTGAAGAAATGACACTTTGCTACAATGTAAAGTAGTGAGTGTACAGCTTGTATAACAGTGTAAATTTGCTGTCCCCTCAAAATAACTCGACACACACAGCCATTAATGTCTAAACCGCTGGCAACAAGAGTGAGTACACCTTTAAGTGAAAATGTCCAAATCGGGCCCAAAGTGTCAATATTTTGTGTGGCCGCCATTATTTTCCAGCCCTGCCTTAACCCTCTTGGGCATGGAGGTCACCAGAGCTTCACAGGTTGCCACTGAAGTCCTCTTCCCCTCCTCCAGGATGACATCACGGAGCTGGTGGATGTTGGAGACCTTGCACTCCTCCACCTTCTGTTTTGAAGATGTCCCACAGATGCTCAATAGGGTTTAGGTGTGGAGACCTGATTGGCCAGTCCATCACCTTTACCCTCAGCTTCTTTAGCAAGGCAGTGGTCATCTTGGAGGTGTGTTTGGTGTCGTTATCATGTTGGAATACTACCCTGCGGCCCAGTCTCTGAAGGGAGGGGATCATGCTCTGCTTCAATATGTCACAATACATGTTGGCATTCATGGTTCCCTCAATGAACTGTAGCTCCCGAGTGCTGGAAGCACTCATGCAGCCCCAGACCATGACACTCCCACCGCCATGCTTGACTGTAGGCAAGACGCACTTATCTTTGTACTCCTCACCTGGTTGCCGCCACACACGCTTGACGCCATCTGAACCAAATACGTTTATCTTGGTCTCATCAGACCATAGGACATGGTTCCAGTAATCCATGTCCTTAGTCTGCTTTTCAGAAAACAGTTTGTAGGCTTTCTTGTGCATCTTTAGAGTTTTCCTTCTGGGAAGACAGCCATGCAGACCAATTTGATGCAGTGTGCGGCGTATGGTCTGAGCACTGACAGGCTGACCCCACCCCACCCCTTCAACCTCTGCAGCAATGCTGGCAGCACTCATACCTCTATTTCCCAAAGACAACCTCTGCATATGACGCTGAGCACGTGACCTCAACTTCTTTGGTCAACCATGGCGAGGCCGGTTCTGAGTGGAACCTGTCCTGTTAAACCGCTGTATGGTCTTGGCCACCGTGCTGCAGCTCAGTTTCAGGGTCTTGGCAATCTTCTTATAGCCTAGGCCATCTTTATGTAGAGCAACAATTCTTTTTTATATATATATATATATCCTCAGAGTTCTTTGCCATGAGGTGCCATGTTTAACTTCCAGTGACCAGTATGAGAGAATGAGAGCGATAACACCAAATTTAACACACCTGCTCCCCATTCACACCTGAGACCTTGTAACACTAATGAGTCACATGACACCAGGGAGGGAAAATGGCTAATTGGGCCCAATTTGGACATTTTCACTTAGGGGTGTACTCACTTTTGTTGCCAGCGGTTTAGACATTAATGGCTGTGTGTTGAGTTATTTTGAGGGGACACCAAATTTACACTGTTATACAAGCTGTACACTCACTACTTTACATTGTAAAAACTGCATCTTGGATTTACTCGGTTATCTTTGTGTAATATTAAAATTTGTTTGAGAATCCGAAGTGAGAAATATGCAAAAAAAAAAAAATCAGGAAGGGGCAAATACTTTTTCACACAACTGTGTGTGGGGGTTTTCTATACAACCACCGGATCACTTTCCAGCCAGGAGCCAACTGAGAAAAATGAGTACAAGGTGCCCAACCCTTCACTCTTTTTGGATGTACATTTAAAGCGCTACGCTAGTAAAGAGTTCCAGGTATAAATATTGTTACATTGTTCCCTAAAATACAAAGTCATTATTTTAAAGGTATGGGAACACGTATGGATAGATGTCTCTATTCATTGGCCATTTAGGTACACCTGTTCAATTGCTTGGTAACACAAATTGCTAATCGGCAAATCACACGGCAGCAACCCAATGCATTTAGGCATCTAGACATGGTGAAGATGACTTGCTGAAGTTAAAACCGAGCATCAGAATGGGGAAGAAAGGGGATTTTGAACGTGGCATGGTTGTTGGAGGGAGACGGGCTGGGCTGAGTATTTCAAAAACTGCTGATTTACTGGGATTTTCTTGGCACACTTTGGGCCCCTTGGTACCACTTGAGCAACGTTTAAACACCACGGCCTACCTGAGTATTAATGCTGACCATGTCCATCCCTTTATGACTACAGTGTACCCATCTTCTGATGGCTCCTTCCAGCAGGATAATGCACCATGTCACAAAGCTCCAATCATCTCACCACTGGACAATGAGGTCACTCTACTCCAATGGGCTCCACACTCACCAGATCTGATCCAATAGAGACACTCTCCAGATCTCCATCCAATAGAGACACTCTCCAGATCTCCATCCAATAGAGACACTCTCCAGATCTCCATCCAATAGAGACACTCTCCAGATCTCCATCCAATAGAGACACTCTCCAGATCTCCATCCAATAGAGACACTCTCCAGATCTCCATCCAATAGAGACACTCTCCAGATCTCCATCCAATAGAGACACTCGCCAGATCTCCATCCAATAGAGACACTCGCCAGATCTCCATCCAATAGAGACACTCTCCAGATCTCCATCCAATAGAGACACTCGCCAGATCTCCATCCAATAGAGACACTCGCCAGATCTCCATCCAATAGAGACACTCGCCAGATCTCCATCCAATAGAGACACTCGCCAGATCTCCATCCAATAGAGACACTCGCCAGATCTCCATCCAATAGAGACACTCGCCAGATCTCCATCCAATAGAGACACTCGCCAGATCTCCATCCAATAGAGACACTCGCCAGATCTCCATCCAATAGAGACACTCGCCAGATCTCCATCCAATAGAGCACCTTTGGGATGTGGTGGTGTACAGCCTAAAAATCTGCAGCAACTGTGTGATGTTATGTCACTATGGACCAAAAACTCTGAGGACACCTTGTTGAATCTATGCCACGGAGAATGAAGGCAAAAGGGGGTCCAACCTGCTACTATTAAGGTGGAGTGCCCACAAAAAAAAAAAATTAAAAGTCAGCAGCTACAAATACTGCAGCTGCTGACTTTTAATAATTTTAATAATCGGACACTTACCTGTCCCGGGGTCCAGCGCCGTGATTCGACGCTCACTCATCTGGGACACATGACAGGTCCCAGATGACTGTGCGGCGCCTAGGGGAAGTGACGTTTAGCCTGGACAATGAAGGTGGCAGACTACGAGGGACCCCCTAGCAACAGGCATTTGGAGGTGAGTAAAACAATTTTTTTTTTTTTTTTTTCCAATTATTTTTTTTTTATGTTTTTTAAGCCACATTTTTATTTTTTTTTTGGTCGCAACCCCACTTTAAGGTGTACTTAATAAAGTGGCCGGTGTGTAAATAAAAAAATAAATACATTTTATAGATCATAAAATTTCTGCACTACTTAACATTCTCCATAGCTTATCTCCCTTTTAAATCTATTTTCTCAATAGGTGGACAATGCAAAGTTCACAGTGGAATCTCTAGTCCCTTCAATCCATGTGTATGAGCACCACGACAACCGATGGAAATCTAAAGACACGCATGAGTTAGTATTGACCTACAATCCCCCCCCCCCCCCCCCCCCCCCCCCCCCCCCCCCCCCCCCAGAGCTGCATTGTAACCGCACTTTCATTGCAGTCTGTATAGAACCACCAATATAACTGCCGGTAGTACAGTAAGTGTCTCTATTTTTACAACTTGCTGTTGATTTTTAATTTTTTTCCCCTTCTACTTTCTCAGGGATGCATTTGAGGACTGGCCAGAAGCTCAGAGGATCGCCGCCTCTCTCATGGACAGCCGATCCTACGAGACTTTGGTGGATTTTGACGGCCATCTTGATGACTTGCGGAACGACTGGGCCAACCCTGAGATCAACAAGGCGATCATCCATCTATGCTGAGGTCAGTCGGTCATCCGTCAGGCCCGAGCTATGCAAGGTGATGCTGGGATGTGGAACAGGTCACACAGGGAACGACTTTACCACTTTTTGGAGGCGCCGCTCCAGATGGCGAAACGATGGGAATGCCGCAGACTGGCAGGAAACCACCCGATTTTTTTACATCCGTCCGCGTCCTAAAGAACGGAGAACCAGCCTGTACTTCTTTAAAGGACTTCAAAAGAATTTTTCTATGATCTCCAAAAAAAGTTAATTTTTAAGCGGGTTCTCCCAACTCCATTCCTGAGGCGGGAGTTTAGGAGGCAAAGTTAATCCTAATGTTGTTGTTTAATTATCTGTTTGTATTGATGAGAATTTAAATAATCCTTCACTGCTGGTAATCACACGGTCTTAATATTGGATCCTAGGCTCGGAGTTTTTGAAATTTGGTTGTATTTTACACAAAACTGAAATAGACATTTTTATTTAAAATGGGCTGCTGGGACTTTTTAATGCGGCCGACAGAAATCCTATTCTAGAAAAGTCATTTTTTTTTTTTTTTTTTTTTTTTTTTTATATGGAGAGAATATCGCTACTTGGCTGCCGTGGATTCCTAATCATCCCCCCATGTTATATTTATAAAGCTTTGCGTTGACTTTGAGGATCGTTGGCCTTCTGTCCCCCCATTTCCCTTTTTCCTTCTCTGTTGCAGTTCTGTTCTGTCTGAGCCCTACACACAAGTCTTACACTGAGCGTCAGATCACGTTTGTTTTCCTTCTAGAAAATAAAATGAACTAATCTCATGTTTCATGTTCCCTTCTCTCTCTGGCTAATTTTTTTTTTTTCCTTAAAGCGGTTCGGCACACATTTCATTTAGTAAATCTCTTTGCCTTCCAATCAGGCAAAGAGTACTAAATGAAATGTGTGTTTTTTATTTTTTTATTTTTTTTTACTTACCTTGTTAATCGATGACTTCCGGTCCTCTGTCTCTGCGGGGTCTGTGCGGGGATCCTCGTCACGCCGCACTGTCTCCTGGGATCTGGTGTTATTGATCCCAGGAGTCTGTGCGGGCATCTTCCGAAATCTCGCGAGATTTCGGCCACATCTTCCGAAATCTCGCGAGATTTCGGCCACATCTTCCGAAATCTCGCGAGATTTCGGCCACATCTTCCGACATCTCGCGAGATTTCGGCCACATCTTCCGACATCTCGCGAGATTTCGGACACATCTTCCGACATCTCGCGAGATTTCAGACACATCTTCCGACATCTCGCGAGATTTCGGAGAACGTGAGCTGCACTTTGCCGTTACTGCGCACGCGCGAGCTCGGCGCAGTAACGGCGGTGCATGCTGGGCCATCTAAGTGCCTGTGGGGTTTCACATGCCCACAGGCAAGATGGCCCACAGCAGAAAAGCAGGAAATAAAGAAATTTATCGGAGGAAAACCGGCTAAGATCGCGATGGAAGATGGAACAGGTGAGTCCCCCAATTTAGCTAGTAATCCTTAGCATATTCCCCAAAAAAATAAAATAAAAAAAAAACCCCAGTGCAGAACCGCTTTAACCAATTTTATTATGTCAAAAAAATAAAAACAGGAAAGAAGTGCATACATATTATTACATACATCCAACGTGTCACTGATATCAGAAGGGTGTACAGTGAGTAAAGTACAGATACTTCAAAACCGGAGTCATGAGTAACAACATATGTAGAAGAGGACAAAAATAGGGAAAGGGCGCTATCTGGTGCCGACCATGTGGGTCATCTAGACCTTTTAAAGCGGAGTTCCACCCAAAAATGGAACTTCCGCTTTAAGCACTCCTCGCCCCCTTACATGCCACATTTGGCATGTCATTTTTTTTTGGGGGGGGGGGGGGGAGTGGGGGCTTTATTAGGAGGGGGACTTCCTGTCCCACTTCCTCCTTCCACCCAGGCGACTCCTCCTTTCGTCTTAGGTGGCCCCTCCCTCTAGGCGATCTCCTAGGACACGTGACGGGTCCCAGGATATCGCCTATCCACTCCGAGAGCGCAGCGCGACTCGCATGCGCCGTGCGTGCCCGGCCATGAAGCCGAAAGCTGTCACGGCCGGGTGCCCTGAGTGGCAATGGAGGCGCCGGCGAAGAGGAGGGGGAGAGGAGCGACACCCCATTCGGCCACATCGCTGGACCGTGGAACAGGTAAAGCCCCATACACACTATCAGATTATCTGCAGACTTTTGTCTTCAGATTTACCAAAACCATGTAGTGCAAGGGCCTGCCTGATTGCATACAAATTGAAAATCTTAAGGTTTGACCTCATATATTATATGGTTTTGGTAAATCTGAAGACAAAAGTCTGCAGATAATCTAATAGTGTGTATGGGGTCTTGGTGTCTGTTTATTAAAAGTCAGCAACTACACTTTTTGTAGCTGCTGACTTTTTTTTAAAAGGCCTGGAACTCCTCTTTAACTAGACACATAGCTAGGGACAAACTACTCATCTGGCAACGTAGATTCAAGGCGCCTTATGTGCAGGTGTCGGAATCTTGTAACCAACGATCCCATATTTTGTCATATTTGGTCGGGCATTGCCTGTTAATGTACATAACCTTTTTATATGGTAAATTATTATTGACCTTTACCTTCCACTCCACCAGCTTAGGGGGTATGGGACGCATCCAATTCCGGGCAATAACCTTCCGCACTGAGAACAAGGTTTCATGCAGGAATGCCTTTGTGTATTTGTCTGTGGTATCTGGAAGCACCCCCCAAGTAAGCATTGTTTTGTGTCCAATAAGACCGGAGAGCCCTTGTGATTGTGTAGAAAGGTTGCAACTTGCGCCCACAGGCCTTGTATTTTGGGACATGACCATATTAAATGAAAGAATGTACCCACCTCCTTCCCACACATCTGCCAGAGGGTAGATTGAGAGCCTCTATATCTGGCATCCCGAAGGGGGGTGAGATATGCCTGATGGATAATATAAATTTGAGTCAGTCTGTCGGCAAGTTTGGGTGAGACAGCCTTGCAGGATTCCAAAGCCTCCTCCCAGTCCACATCCTCCAGAGGGCCTATCACTCTTTCCCAACAAGGTTTGAGTTTATATGCCAATTTGGTGGAAACGGGGGTAGTGAGCATGTCGTAGAAGGATGAGGTTCATTTACGGGGGTCAGAACTCTTGATTATGGCCATTAGTGCATTAGGGGTAGTAAACTGTGGGGTGGATTCCGAAAACTGAGCCCGGGCCGCGTGTCTCCCCTGTAAAAATCGAAAGAGCATGGATCTGGGAAGTGAAAATTCTTCTCTAAGCGTGGCAAAGGTTTTAAGGGTTCCTTCGACAAACAGTTGGTGCATATAGAGAATACCAAAGGTCTGCATCGGGAAGTTGTAGAAATTCCAACAAAGTTTTATTGTACCATAATGGAGTATAAGCATAGAGTGGTATCCCTAGATTGGCGGAAGCTAAGTCCCATATGCGTCTGTAATGGAATAACAAGGTCTGTCTGTTGTCCCCCTGACCCGCACCGCTAGAGCCCATCGCCAGCGCGTAAATTGAGTCCTCAGTGCGTCGAGCCCACCTCAGGCAGACTCTCTGGCTAATTTTAGATGAATTCTAATTTTTGAAGAGGAACTCCCAGGATTGTTTTTAAAATTGGACCATTGCTGCTTGTTAGAGTTGAGCTTGGGTGTCCTCCAAACATGTCTCTAGGGGGTTCCTTTAGAAAGAGTAGGCTTTTCCATCTCCTGCCAGCATGCTACAGAGAAGGATCCTTGCTCTGCAGCGCTCCCACATGTCTCCTGTAGCCAGGGGTGTATCTGCCACAAGGTTTGCCTTGGGCAGCATTTTTTCAAGGGACTTTTTAACCACTTCCTGTTGCTGGACTTTCGGTGGTTGTACCAGGATGATAGCTGCAGGCATCACCCCGGTATAGAATGAATTTATTTTTTTCAGAGCCGGTGGTGGGCTCTTGTAGCAATCGGGGTGGCTTGCTGCTAGCCACTTGATTGCTATTGTAAGCAGCGGAAGGCGATGTGGTTGCTACCCGAGTATCTGCCGCTCGGTCAAACAGCCAAGCAAAGCTGGGATAGGCTTTGATCGGCTGTTCCTGATAGTAACCCGGAATCGATATGACATCACTTCCGGTTTACTCGGAAACCACCGGCGCCAGGTTTTAAAAATTTAAAGCATTCAAAAATGCTGATCTTGGTGGCGTGTTAAAGTGGATGTAAACCCAAAATTTTTTTTTTTTTTTTTTATTTGATTTCATAATGTAGAGTATAATATTTCCTATCATTTGAGCCCAGTCTTACCACAAAGAGTTAATCCAGCTCTGAGCAATCCTCTTTTAGGCCTGATTCACACCTATGCATTTTTAGTGCATTTTTCAGATTTGCACCACAGAACGTGTTCCATAGGAAACCATCTTGACAAAAACTTTGTCAAATCCTCCCCCTTGCTGTGAGTGATGGGTGATTTACATATCTCGTGCACTAGCCTAAGAGACATGCATTATTTTTTAATTCCCTCCCTCTCCTTTCTTCTGCTGTTTTGCCAGGATTGGATGTTCCACTCCTCAGCATAAATGGGCATGCTGAAGTCATGTGGTTACTTTCCTGTCTTTTCACTGGATGTTCGAGATCATAGCAGAAGTTCAGTGTAAGAAATACACAGGAGAAAATGCATATTGGCAAGGGGAGTGTAGATGTGGGCGGGGAGTCTACTGACATCACGACTCCACCCACCGAGCTCCAGACAACAGACCCGCCCACAGAATCTGCAGTTTTTCGGGTCTCATAACAGACAGAGGGGAGACATTTGACAGGTAAAGATACATGCAGGAGGCATGTATATCCTTTATAGATAACCCCTATGGCAGTAGTTTAGAAAGGATGACATTGGGTTTACATCCACTTTAAAGCTTTTAGGCTAGGTTCACACTGTGCGGAGAGGCTCACAGCAGGGGTCCGGTGCGTCCCTGTTCTCCGTTTTCAGGGACGAATCAGGCCTGAATCTTTGGCTGGATTTGGACCTGAAACAAACTAGAAGACGCACAGGACTGTAATGCAATCTGCCCCACAGCCATCCTGGAGATGTGTGGACTAGCTGCAATGAGAGCTGGTCATAGTCTGCTGTCATGTGAAGCATCCAATTCGCACTAGTGTGAGCCCAGCCTTAGGGCTCTTTCACACGGGGCGGATCCGTAATGATCCGCCCCGTGAACATCTGCTGCTCAGCGGGGATCGCTCCGCTGATTCCTGCTGAGCCGGCGGATGACTGCAGGGACCGCCCTGTCAGATCTCCGCTCTCCTCTATGGGGGATCGGATGAACACGGACCGCCTGTCCGTGTTCATCCGATCCGCTCTGCAGACAGATAGAAAAAAAGGGTTTTCCTCCGTCTGCAGAATCGGACCATAGCGGAGACGGACGATATCGGGTGTCAGCGGATGCTCATCCGCTGACACACGTTATCCCATAGGCATGCATGTATGTCTGTATTTCATCCAAAAACAGATGGATGAAATACGGACATATGGTCCAGCCGTGTGAAAGAGCCCTTAAATGCAAAGAAGGGATTTGGGGGGTCTAGATTGCTCAAGAGTACCAGTCACATGCCTTGTGACAGCAATAAGTGATAAATAAAATAAAATAAAATATTAAAGCAAAAGTGTAAGAAGGGAAAAAAAAAATGTAAAGCGTGCGTTGGTCCCACGCGTGAGGTATCACCACAATGTCAGATCATGGGCAGTAATTATATATGGCACTTGGATGAATCATGTCTTGGGGTCTGATGAGGAAGCCTCAGCTGTTCACTGTGAAAGGCTGCAGATTTCTCAGACCCTGAGACCAGAACAGTATACCTTGGGGGGAGGGGGGGGGTGCCTGATTTTAGTCTTGCCTAGGGCAGCATAAAACTAAAATACATCACTGCCTATAGCTCTACAGTCAGCATGCACTTGCCGATTTCAGAACTCTAGTAATGCAAGGGGTGTGTTGGACCTCTGCAGAGAGGCCGCTGCTTCCACACAAACAGCCAGGGTCCTCCTCTGCAGCATGCTGGCAGAGAACAGGCTTTTCTACTTTGGGCTGTGGCTGCTCTCTAAGGCTTGATTCACACTAATGCGTTTTTTTGATGCATTTTGCAATTTTTTTTAACATGGGTTCCTATGGAACATGTTCACATCAATGCATTTTTGTACCTCTGCGTTTTTGGAAAGGGTCGGGGACTTTTTTTTTTCATGCAAAATGCAGCGTTTTGCATGTAATATAAGTCAATGGCCCCGCATCCAAAACGCAAGTACCACGTTTTTACCGCGACTTGCGTTTTTTTTTTTACACTGTATATAGCTGGTTGCTAAGCAATCACAGTGTAAAAAAAAAACACAAAACGCGGCAAAATCGCAGTAAAAACGTGTGTAATGATATCTTACAATGATCAGCTTTTATTTATGTAAAACCTGAGAAGAAAAGAGGGAGGACTTTTACTTTATCTAGACAGCCGACACTCTGGATGGGGGGGGGGGGGGGGGGGTGATACCTTGCCATTTTCGCAGTGTAGGACTGCTGGCCCTGCATTGTACTTAAAGTGATTGTAAAGGTTCATTCTTTTTTAATAACAAACATGCCTATACTTACGTGCTCTGTGCAAGGGTTTTGCACAGAGCGGCCCCAGAGCTAATGCTACATGAAAAAAACTATATATTTTTTTTTTTTTTATTATTAACACAAGTTCATATAAAGGAAGAATAAGTGGAGGAATTGCTCAGAGCGGCTGTATAGAAGGGTGAACCTGCTGATTTTTTTTTTTTGCAGACAGAAACTTCCTCGTTTGTAAGCTGAACTCTACAGCACTCACATCTAGCTGCTGGAAAAATGGCCATGTACTCTGCTGCCCTCTTCTGGTGATTCTTCAGAATACAGTCCTGTGATTCACGCTACAAAGCTAGTATGTGATCCGGATATAGAAAAAAAAAAAAATTTATATATATATATATATATATATATATATATATATATATATATAACCTCTATCTTTTTTTTTCCCCCCCTCTGTGTAAGTAACACAGAGGGAAAAAATAAAAAATAGAGGTTATATATATATATATATATATATATGATTTTTATTTTATTTTTTCTATATCTGGGTCACATACTAGCTTAGTAGCATGAATCGCATGAATTTATATTGTATTATTTTGTTATTTATTTTTTACAGGAAAGAAAAAAAAAAAAAAAGGGGCCATCTTTTGGCACAAGAACGGGTCTAGGGTAGAATAAAGGAGCTTCCACTGTACTCAGGGAACACTTGGCCCCCGTTCACACTGATGCAACTTGTCATGCGATTTGACAGTTCCAAATCACAAGTCACAACCTATTTCCGGCAATGGAACCGTTCATATCGCCGCAAGTTATGTTGCAGTGATTATGAAAAAGGTTCCTGCACTCCTTTTTGACAATTTCATTGCGACTTGCATAGACTTCTGTTAAATGAAGTCGCAATGAAATCAACAATGTAAATCTCACTGATGTGCAGTAGCGCATCTTCAAAACCGCACCGGTGTGAACTGGGACTTAAAGAGGAAGTAAAGCCTCTTTAAAAAAAAAAAATGTAACCTGCAAGGCAAAGGCATAATGAGCTAGTATGCACAGCATACTAGCTCATTATGAATAACTTACCTGAGAACGAAGCCCCCGAATCGGTCCTCATCCACGACCTCTGCCGCCGCCATCAATCCCGGAGTGACTTCAGGGTCTCGCCGCTACATTGCTGTCATTCGCTGGATCGGCGATGACGTCACTCCCGCGCATACGCACGAGAGTGGCATATCGCCGTGATCTCGGCATGCTCAGTGCGCCTGCACGTCGCTGTCTACGGCGCATGCGCCATAGACAGCGATGCCTCTTTTTTTCTAAATTTCTCCTAAACCATGTAGGTTTAGGAGATATTTATTGGACCTACAGGTAAGCCTTAATCTAGGCTTACCTGTAGGTCAAAGTGCTTTGTAAGGGTTTACAACCACTTTAACCCTAGCGCACACTATTAGTTATTTTTCATTCAAACCGCCAGGTTGGAAAAAATTGGCAGCTCCAGTCGGAGCAGTTGTACTAACAATCCCATGTTAGTACAGTGATCTGCCCTGCTGTTCTATAGTGTTCTCACAGGGGGGTAACCCCCACCAGAACACTGGTCAGCGCTCTCAGCCATTGGTTTTCCAGCATGCTTGTCTGACAGAAGCCGGCCAAACTGCCAGCTTCTGTCTGACCAGCTGCCTTACACACGGGCTGAACGTTGGATGGTTTTTATTGGACCGGCCGATGACGCCTGACAATCGGCCCGTGTGTACGAGGCTTAAATGACCATTGCACCGTAAAATGAAGTTTCATCTACGTTATATGTTGCTTTCTTTGGTTCCCCCCTCATCAACATGCCAATCAAATTTTTTTTTTTATTTCAACAAAACCCTTTCTGTTTTCATTACATACATTATTTTGGACTCCCTGACATCACTGGGTCTCTGTTCCCTATTCAATGTTGGTGTTGTGTCAAATACTGTCCCCCGTCGGATAGTGTTTCCGCCGTGTACTGCGCATGTGCAGTACGGATGACAAGCAGATTCCGAAAATATCCGAAGATGAATGTCCAGGTTCAAGCCCCACCATCCAAGTGGACATAGAGTTAGAATAAAAAAGAACAGAGCAAAGTGAGGCCGTGCCAGAAGCGCGGCGAGAGAAGCGAGCCCGCAAGGGGGCCCTCTAACTATGTACAGCACAGTATGTATAATTTCAGGTCCACTTTAATTCGGAAAAACAATATAAAAACATGATATTTATAAAATAAAGAAGATAAAATAAACTCTGACCCCCCTCCCCACAGGGAATTGCGTTAGTTGTATAGTCCCTGTCCGAGTGCGATAAACCGCTTACTAATGTATCAATAAAACAAAAAACGAAATTCTGTCGTTGCCTAGGTAACAAATAAAATTCTATTTTTGTTTCATCAATCCAGTATTTATAGAATTGATTTTATTTTTCATCTCCGACACACAACATATGTCAATAAAACAAATACAAAGACGATTTGAATTGCTGCGTTCCTCTCTGATCGCCTTTTTTTTTTTTCTATTTGCGCTGCCCTTCGCCCGCTGGGAGGAAAAAAATAAACAGAGTCACAGGAAACGGAGACTTTGTAGTTTGCCGTGCAAAAAAAAAGAAAAAAAAGTTTTGCAGCTCTCTGCAGCGCGAGCGGTTACAGAGCTGTTTGTTTTTTTTTTTTTTTTTTTTAGCTGGTTGTTGTAATCTTATTTTCGGCAGAGCCGGCGGTTTTCTGTCACCGTGCGCTGCTATCGTGTGACTCGCCTACTGAGTTCCGATCTGAGTGTAAAGCGAAGCATCTCACCGTGTGTCGGCCACATTGTATCTTCTCCTCCTCAGGTAGAGATCCCGCGCTTCACCAAAAAAAAAAAAAGGCGATCGGACGCAAGTCATGTGATCTCACACTGCGCTCTTTTTAGAATACCAGGCGGCTACTTTTTATTTTTTATTTTTTTTTGACATGACTGAACTATGAGGACTGATGACACCATGGGGCTGAGAGCGTCCTGTTTAAAAGGTAAGACAAAACTGCCAAAGTTGATCAGACTTGACTCATTTCGATTGGCCGCGATCCGACTCTGCCGCTCTGTATGAATGGGTCTAAACTAATCACTCTCACGGTCCTTATGTCATTCGGACCCCTGTGCATCGGTCTTTTCTGTCGGAACAGGTGGTCATGCAAGCGGTATCAAAAGGGTTAACAACGGACCATAAACTTCGTTTTTTCTCACGTCTCCCTTAGATCTCAGCGAAGGACAAAAGAGTTTGAGCAGATCATGGGTAGAAAGATCAAAAGATCTAAGACAATCCCATTCAATTTTCAATGCTCACACCACTTAAGTATGAAGATTTCATTTTTTTGTGTTCGATTAATTTATAACGCAACACAAACTATCTCCTTCACATAAAGATGGATAAAAACACTAGTTTAGCATGTACTTCACAGTTCACACAAATACGACAATTCGTGTTAGTAATTTTTTTTCCGTAGGGCATCTCTTTGTCTAACTAAATCACACACACCATGCATGGGTGACAGGTGGTCATGCGTAGCTCCCTCAGCCCTCATGGGTACGCGTTAAGATTTCATTTTGTGTTCAACTCAGAACTTCGTTAGTTCCGTATCAGCCGTGGTGACTCCTCCCCCCTTCGCCTCAATCGTTAGCGTTAGCAGACGGAGGCACTTGGGGAAGGGGAGGAGTCCGGTGACGTCGATGTCCATGATGTCACCGGATCTCCGACGGAACTCCCTGAAGACGCGGAAGCCGGCGGAGAGGTGAGTACCGATCAAAAGAATTTTGATCGATCAAAACAATTAATCGATTAATCGAGGAATTAATCTTTAATTTCCACAGCCCTACTGCTTTTATATTGGTGACCTTTAAACTTCAAAACGCCTGTACATAAACGCTGCAAAAACGCCATTAAAAAAACACCTGTAAAATAGCAACGCCTAAATGTGAACGGAGCCTAATGCCGCGTACACACGGCCAGACTTTTCGACTGAACTGATCCGACGGAACGAATCCGGCGGACAATTCGACCGCGTGTGGGCTTCAGCGGACCTTTTCTGTCGAAAATCTGACGGACTTTAGAAATAAAACATGTTTCAAATCTTTCCGACAGACTCGAGTCCGGTCGAAAATTCAGTTCGTCTGTATGCTAGTCCGACGGATGAAAAAAGACGCTAGGGCAGCTATTGGCTACTGGCTATGAACTTCCTTATTCTAGTCCGGTCAAACATCATCACGGTCGAATCCATCAGACTTTGTTGTGATTGTGTGTGGACAAGTCCGATTCGACGAAACTCAGTCGAAAAGTCCTTCGGAATTCAGTCCGCCGAAAAGTCCGGTCGTGTGTACGCGGCATTATACTCACCTGAGCCTAGGGTTGCCACCTTCTCTTCAAGCCAAACCCCAACACTTTGGCGGACTGGGATACCTTTGGGTGCCCCAAGGAGAGAGTAGTAATGCGGTGGGCATAGCGCGCCGCAGCAAAATGTGGGTGTGGTCGAATTGCTCTTGCTGACATCATCACCCTGCATCCTAGTGATGCAGAATCTGCCCCCTAGACAGCCGCCCGCAGTTCATGGATGGCAACAGATTTGTGTGTGACTATCTTGGTTACTTGGGGAGCCACAGCCCGGTCTGAATAATGTGTCTGGGTTTTACGTCCACCTGAAACCCGGACACAGGATTCAAAACCTTGACTGTCTAGGTGAATCCCGGAAAGGTGGTAAGCCTACCTGAGCCCCATCTCATTGCAGCAATGTTGCACAAGAGGCTCAGCTGTCTCTTTGGCTGAGAGTAGCAGGGCGCCATTGGCTCCCGCTGCTGTCAAAGTGAGTGAGCCAATGAGGAGAGAGAGGGGGCGGGGCCAGGCCACAGCCCCGTGTCTGAATGCACTCACAGAGCAGCAGCTTGGCTCGGGTGCCCCCATTGCAAGCTGCGTACTGTGAGAGCACTCCGCAGGAGGGAGGGGCCAGAAGCACTGACGAGTGACCCAAAAAGAAGAGGATCGGGGCTGTGCTGTGCAAAACCATTACACAGAGCAGGTAAGTATGACATGTTGGTTATTTTTAACCCCTTTACACTGGTTCCAGCTAGCCCTGTAAGGTGTTCCAGGAGGCAGGGCGGGGCTTGTGGCCATGTGACTGCCGTGATTGGCTATCACGTGGTCACATGATTGGAACACTCCCGATACTAAGAAGCAATCAGTAGCTTTTCGTGAACCGCCGGTCAGTCTGCCAGGGGCGCACGCTCTTGCCACAGCTCTATCAGCACTAATGCATGCATATATGTGGCCCCTTGGCGCCATGACCCTGGCCGCAGAGAGGCCGCATATTTGCATGCGCTTGGAGCCTAGGGGGTTAAACAAAAACATTTTGACTTTAGCGTCACTTTAATCCCATAATAAACATTTCCACTGCATTTGTGAAGAAGGCTTCAGGGCGCGCGATAAAGTCCAGCAAGCGCCAGGACCGTCTCCTACAGTTGGTTCAGCTGCGGGATCGGGGCACCACCAGTGCAGAGCTTGCCCAGAAATGGCAGCAGGCAGGTGTAAGGGCATCTACACACACAGTGAGGAGAAGACTTTTGGAGGATGGTCTGGTGTCTGGAAGGGCAGCAAAGAAGACGCTTCTCTCCAGGAAAAACATCAAGAGACAGACTGATATTCTGCAAAAGGTACAGGGATTGGACTGCTGAGGACTGGGGGAAAGTCAGTTTCTCTGATGAATCTCCTTTCCGATTGTTTGGGGCATCCGGGAAAAACCTTGTCCAGAGAAGAAAAGGTAAGCGCCACCATCAGTCCTGTGTCATGCCAACAGTAACGCCTCCTGAGACCATTCATGTCTGGGGTTCTCAGCCAAGGGAGTGCGGCTCACTCACAATTCTGAACACAGCCATGAGTAAAGAATGGTACAAAAACATCCTCCGAGAGCAACTTCTCCCAACCATCCAAGAACAGTTTGAGGAACAATACATGATGGAGCACCTTGCCATAAGGAAAAAGTGATACCGTATATACTCGAGTATAAGCCGAACCGAATATAAGCCGAGGCACCTAATTTTACAACAAAAAACTGGGAAAACTTATTGACTCGAGTATACGCCTAGGGTGAGAAATGCGCAGCTACTGTAAGTGGAAAAGAGGGTCAACAATGCCCATTTGCAGCCTGACTGTGCCCATTTGCAGCCTCACTGTGCCCATTTGCAGCTATAGGTCCTCCAAACTTCAAACTTGGTAGTTAAGGGTTCCTAGATGCCCCCTAGCTGCAGCCAAAATGTGGGTCTCTGAACCCAAAGGGTCCCGAAATTACATTGCTGCAGATGGGCACAGTTGACCGACTTTGGGGCCCCCTATCTCGGAACCTAGGATCCTTGGAACCCCAATTTGGATATGTTGTAGTGATAGTTCCACTGGGTTTGCACACCGAATTTGGGGTTCTTAGCACCAAGTGGCCCCCGAGATACGGGCCCCAAATTCGGGTCGGAAAATTTCATTCTCTGCTGCAGAAAAGTGCTTGACTCGAGTATAAGCCGAGGGGGGGCATTTTCAGCAAAAAATGTGCTGAAAAACTCGGCTTATACTCGAGTATATACGGTAACTAAGTGGCTTGGGGAACGAAACATTGAAATGTTGGGTCAAGGAAACTCCCCAGACCTTAACCACTTCCGGAACGCCGATATACGTCCTTACTTTGAGGACAGATATCATTGTTATGCCAGCAGCTAGCTGCCATAACCCCCCTATCCTCGTGTTCGGCCAGCGGTCCGCACAAGATAAAAGTGGTCTCTGTGGCGGATTCGCCGCAAGATCACTTTTTTCGGTGGCGGGAGAGGGCCCCCCCTCCTGCCGCGCTCCGGTGCCCTCCGCCGCTGGCTGGGTATGGAGACGAGTGAGGGAAGATGGCCCCCACCTGTCTCCATGACATTGCCGGGCGGAAGCGACGTCAAAAACGTCACTTCCGCCCATAGCTCTTAAAGGGCCATTTTTTTTTTTAAACATTTTTTATATGACAATTTTTTTAAATTTTTTTATTTTTTAATTGCATTTTAGTGTAAATATGAGATCTGAGGTCTTTTTGACCCCCCAGATCTCATATTTAAGAGGGCCTGTCATGCTTTTTTTCTATTACAAGGGATGTTTACATTCCTTGTAATAGGAATAAAAGTGACACAATTTTTTTTTTTTTTAAATAGTGTAAAAATAAAAAATAAAAGGTAAAATAAATAAGAACTTTTTTTTTTTTTTAAACGCGCCCCGTCCAGCCGAGCTTGCACGCAGAAGCGAACGCATACGTGAGTAGCGCCCGCATATGAAAACGGTGTTCAAACCACACATGTGAGGTATCGCTGTGATCGGTAGAGCGAGAGCAATAATTATATCCCTAGATCTCCTCTGTAACTCCAACATGCAACCTGTAGAATTTTTTAAAACTTTGCCTATGGAGATTTTTAAGGGTAAAAGTTTGTCGCCATTCCATGAGTGGGCGCAATTATGAAGCGTGACATGTTGGGTATCAATTTACTCGGTGTAACATTACCTTTCACAATATATACAATTGGGCTAACTTTACTGTTGTGTTATTTTTTTATTCAAAAAAGTGTAATTTTTTCCCAAAAAAGTGCGTTTGTAAGACCGCTGCGCAAATACGGTGTGACTGAAAGTATTGCAACGACCGCCATTGTATTCTCTAGGGTGTTAGAATTTTTTTTTTATAATGTTGGGGGTTATAAGTAGTTTTCTAGCAAAAAAAATGTTTTTAAATTGTAAACAACACATCTAAAAAAGAAGCTCGGTCCTTAAAGCGGTTCTGCACACATTTCATTTAGTAAATCTCTTTGCCTTCCAAATCAGGCAAAGAGTACTAAATGAAATGTGTTTTTTTTTTTTTTTTTTTTCACTTACCTTGTAATCGATGACTTCCGGTCCTCTGTCTCTGCGGGGGTGGGCGGGTCTGTGCGGGGATCCTCGTCACGACGCACTGTCTCCTGGGATCTGGTGTCATTGATCCCAGGAGTCTATGCGGGCATCTTCCAAAATCTCGCGAGATTTCGGCCACATCTTCCGAAATCTCGCGAGATTTCGGCCACATCTTCCGAAATCTCGCGAGATTTCGGACACATCTTCCGAAATCTCGCGAGATGTCGGCAGATGTGCCGACATCTCGCGAGATTTCGAAGAACGTGAGCTGCACTTTGCCGTTACTGTGCACGCGCGAGCTCGGCGCAGTAACGGTGGTGCAAGCTGGGCCATCTAAAGTGCCTGTGGGGTTTCACATGCCCACAGGCAAGATGGCCCCCAGCAGAAAAACAGAATATAAAGAACTTTATCGGAGGAAAACCGGCTGCGATCGCGATGGAAGATGGAACAGGTGAGTCCCCCAATTTTGCTATTAATCCTTAGCATATTCCCCCAAAAAAAAAAAAAAAAAACCCCAGTGCAGAACCGGTGGTTAATCTCATTGAGAACTTGAGTGGTCAATCCTCAGGAGGCGGGTGAACAAAAAAAAAAACCCTAAAAATTCTGACAAACTCCAAGCATTGATTATGCAAGAATGGGCCGCCAGTCAGGATGTGGTCCAGAAGTTGATTGACAGCATTTCCGGGGGGGGGGGGGGGGGGGGGGGGGGGGGATTGCAGAGGTCTTGAAAAAGAAGGGTTAACCCTGCAAATATTGATCAACCTAACGTAATTGTCAATAAAAGTCTTTTCCACTTATGAAATGCTTGTAATTATACTTCAGTATACCATAGTCACATCTGACAAAAAGATCTAAAAACACTGAAGCAGCAGATTTAGTGAAAATGTATATTTGTGTTATTCTCAAAACTTTTGCCCCACGGTTGTACTTCCTGTCCCGGAGACACAACAGGAAGTGACAGGAAATCTCCAAAGTGAGGGAATCCCCCTCTTAGGCTGGGTTCACACTGCAGCATGGAGCCGCTCACAGCAGGGGTCTGGTGTGTCCTCATCCACCATTTCAGGTTCGATTTCAGTCCAAATTTTTGGCTGAATTCGGACCTGAAAACGGACCAGAAGATGCACAGGTCTCCTGTGCATCCCACTCCGGGGATGTGTGAACTGGCTCCATAGAGCCGGTCACAATATCCTGACATGTGACTTGGATGCGGAGAAACCTGAATCCAATTCACAATAGTGTGAACCCAGCCTAAAGCCTCGTGCACACGATCGGATTTTCGGCAGACAATTTTTGGCCAACTTTCCACCAACAAATGTTGGATGACACGCTAGTAAATTTTCGGCGGACAACGGTCTGTTGTCAGATTTTCCTATCGTCTGTACACAAGTCTGTCACACAAAAGTCCAAAGTACGAACACGCATTGCTCAGAATCAATTCTCACCAAACACGACATTAGCAGAAGGTGCCCAAAGGGTGCCCAAAGGTTGATAGCCGCAGCTTGACACTGCATGCTATTGCTCAGTCTGTCTTCTACTAGGACCCCTAGATCCTTCTCCATCCTGGAAGCCCCTAGAGATTCTCCCCCAAAGAGTAACTTGCGTTTATATTTTTACCCCCAAGTGCATTACCTTACATTTACCAGTATTAAACTTCATTTTTCATGCAGTAGCCCACGCAATTACTTTATTCAGGTCCTCTTGTAAAGTTTCTATATCCTTATGTGAAGTTATTGCCCTGCATATTTCCTGCCGGCAGCAAACACTGAGATTGAGCTATTTATCCCATCCCCTATATCATTTATAAATAAACTAAACAGAATTGGTCCCAGGACGGAGCCTTGGGGTACCCCATTGACCACTCTAGATCACTCTGAGTACACGTTATTTATCATGACCTTTTGGACACGCCCCCGTAGCCAGTTTTCTATCCAGGTACACACCGTATGGTCCATGCCTACAGACCTCAGCTTGTAGATTAACTACCTGAGATCCGCGCTATAGCCGAATGACGCTACAGCGCGGATCTAAGATGCCAGGACGACGTCTATTGACGTTGTCCAGGCCACGAGCTGCGAGCGGCGCGCTCTGTGATCAGCGAGTCTGTGAGACTCGCTGGATCACAGATCCGAGTAAGGGTCGATCCCGACCCCTTACCACGTGATCAGCTGTCAGCCAATGACAGCTGATCATGTGATAATAACAGAGCCGGTAATCGCTTTTTTTCCTCCTCGCGCCCGATCACCGGCGGCAGTGAGAGGGACATCAGTCCCTCTCACTGCAATGTGCCCAGCGATGTGCCCAATCCATGGTGCCCACCTTTGCCTAATTAAAGTGCCGAGTACCAGTGCCCACAGTGCCATCTGTCAGTGCCCACAGTGCCATTGGTCAGTGCCCACAGTGCCATCTGTCAGTGCCAGTGCTACACATCAGTGTCACCTAACAGTGCTCATCAGTGTCCCCTACCAGTGCCCATCAGTGCCACCGATCAGTGCCCATCAGTGCCATCCATCAGTGCCACCCATCAGTGCCATCTATCAGTGCCCATCAGTGTCATCCATCAGTGCCCATCGGTGCCACCCATCCGTGCCACCCATCGTGCCACCCATCCGTGCCCATCAGTGCCATCTTTGCGATCCCCATCAGTACCGACTTATCTGTCCCCACCAGTGCAGCCTATCAGTGCCAACCAGTGCAGCCTATCAGTGCCAACCAGTGCAGCCTATCAGTGCCCACCTGTGCCGCCGCATCAGCACATATCAATGAAGCAGAAAAATTACCTGTTTGCAAAATTTTATAACAAACTATTAAACATGATTTTTTTTTTTTTTTTAATTTTCCATCTTTTTTTGTTTGTTTAGCAAAAAATAAAAACCCCAGCTGTGATTAAATACCACCAAAAGAAAGCTCTATTTGTGGGAAAAAAATGATAAAAAATTAATTTGGGTACAGTGTTGTATGACCGCGCAATTGTCATTCAAAGTACGTCAGCGCCAAAAGCTGAAAATTGGTCTGGTCACGAGGGGGGTTTAAGTGCACATTAATCAGGTGGTTAAGCAATTGTGGGGGACTGTATAAAATGCTTTTGCAAAATTCAGATATACCACATCCACCGACCTACATTTGTCCAGCTGGCAGCTCACTTCCTTGTAGAATGTTAACAGGTTGGTTTGGCAAGAGCACCCTTTCGTAAACCCATGTTGATTACTGCTAATGATACTGTTTTAGTCAGCAAATTCCTGGATATGGTCCCTTATTATCCCCTCAAATAGTTTACCAACGATTGATGTTAGGCTGACTGGCCTGTAGTTTCCAGGGATTTGTCTCTGTCCTTTTTTTGAATATTGGTACCACATTGGCTTTTCTCCAATCAGCTGGTACCAATCCTCTCAGTGTGCTGTCCATGAAGATTAGGAAAAATGGTCTGGCTGCTGAGTTCTTTAAGGACCCTCGGGTGTAAGCCATCTGGTCCCAGTGATTTATTTATGTTAAGCTTCTCTAATCCTTTCCGGACTCCGGTTTCTGTTAGCCACAAGGGTAGATCCTGTGGCGTAAAGCTAACAATACTGTCGTGGTCGGAATACCCCTTCCTTTTCCTGTGTGAAGACTGGGGAGAAGAAAGTACAGCTGCCTTCTCCTTGTCATCTGTAACCACCTTCCCCTCCTCATCCTTTATGGGGCCTATGTGTTCCAAGCTCTCCTTTTTACTGTTAATATATTTAAAAAACTTTCCTTCTTGGGATTATTTTTACTCTCCTCCGCTATGTGTCTCTCATAGTCTTTTTTAGCCACCCTGATTGCGTTCTTACACCTCACATTGCATTCCTTGTGTTGTTGGAATACTGACAATGACCCCTCCGCTTTGTACTTTTTTTTTTTTTCCAAAGAATTTTATTAAGTTTAAACAAACAGTACAGGTAATGACAACAGTACAGTCAACTTCAGGTGTTGCGTAAAGCATGTACATAAGAGGTGCAAACAGGGTGAAGGGGATACCAAGCAGCCTGTAAAGTTTAGTACAGTAGCAATAATAAGAGTTGTACAAACACAAATAGAGCGAGAAGCGTTTGTGAAACAATGCTGGATTCTGAGGGCACATAGGCAAAAGCGTGAGGGAGATGCAAAAAGACAAAAGTGGTGGTAAGGCAGTAAATTCAACCTAAGCAAAAGGGAAAATAAGGATACGAGAATATGAGCATGTGGCGTTGTTTACCATGGTGCCATCCAAATCCATTCACCCCATTCGGGAGCTAGCTGTGAATGGTTTGGGTCTTGACACACATACGAGGGGGACATCAGGGGATAAAAGATGGTAGGTAGGAGAGTGTATACGATGCACCAAATGTCGCTAGAACGAACATAAAGTATGTTATCTAGGTTACATAGAGAGGGACGTATGACAGCGTCAGTATCGAAGATATTTTGAAGAAAGGCAGAGATTTTCGATCAGAGTCTGCATAGATTTTGTGTGGGCACAGTGAATGAAGTATTGGGTATCAGTCAGGGGGGGGCAGAAGGCGGATGCAGCGAGTTATGACGTGTGAGTTTGAAGTGTTTCCTCATTTCCTTTATGTAATACCGGTATATTCCTAAAGCATTCCCATTTTTCCTCTGTGTTCAATGTTTTAAGGATTTGGTCCCACTTACTATCCCATAGCATTGAGAGCAGTTTAGAAAAGTTGACTCTTTTGAAATTTTGTGTTCTTGCACTCCCCTTGTGTCCCCCTTTCCCATGATTTATGCGGAATGTAATAATCTTGTGGTCGCTAGTTCCCAAGTTTTTCTCATATTTCCACATCTGCAATCAGATCTGTATCATTTGTAATTTAATGATCTAGCAATGCGTTACTTCTAGTCTGGGAATCCACCAATTGGGACATGAAGTTGTCCTGTAGAACATTTAAGAAATGGCGGGCCTTTAATGAGTGGGCTGTCCCTTCCACCCAGTCAATGTCGGGATAATTGAAGTCCCCCATTATGATGACATTCCCCTTTCTTGCTGCCATTTCTAACTGTGAAGGGAGGTCCAACTCCACCTCTTCCCTCGGGTTAGGGGGCCTGTAACATACCCCCACTAGTAAGTTCTTGCTTACTTCCACCCTTTAGAGTTCCACCCATACGGATTCCACCTCCTTCTTTGCCCCATCACTGATGTCATTCCACTCTTCTACCCGTAAATCATTCCTGATATATATATATATATATATAGGCCCACCCCTCCCCCTCTCCTACCCTCCCTGTCCCTCCGATACAAGGAATACCCCTGGATGTTTGCCAACCAGTCATGTGATCTGTCAAACCAAGTTTCTGTTATTCCCATGAAGTCCCCATCCTCCTCCTTGTAATAGAAGCTCCAGTTCCTCCATTTTATAGACCAGGCTCCTGGCATTTGTGAACATCCCCCCTGAGTTTTGTATTGGTGTATATTTTATTTTTTACATATGATTTCTCAGGCTAAGTTTTTTAATTAGTAACTCGTTAAACCCACAATTGTCATTCAAAACACTGAAAGCTGAGAATTGGCCTGGGCAGGAAGGGGGTGAAAGTGCCCGGTAGGCAAGTGGTTAAATTTACACAGCGCTGAATAACGAAAAATGGCCTGGTCGTGAAGGGGGTGGGGGTAAAACCTCCTGGAGGTCACGTGGTTAAAAGGCGAAGGTTGCCTTTGCAGGCCTCTCCAATGAAAGCTGCTGTCTACAAATACATTTTCATAACGGCTTTCCAGCTTCTGCTTTTACTTGGGATATGGGATGAATTGTGAAGTCATCGGGGTGAAGACAATGAGATGTTTTGTTTTCCAGTTATTTGCATTTGTTAGTAAAATGCAGCGGCGTGCGATCCATAGAACGCTATGCACAGCCAAGAACTTTATCACAGATCCTTGCCTGCTCCTGTCCTGTAGATGCGGAGACAGGCAGGTATTTGGATGGGAAACCCTGATGTAAGGAGGTATTATGATGGGGACCTAGATGTAAGGGGAGACTATGATAGGGACCCTGATGTAAGAGGGGACTCTGATTGAGACCCTGATGTAAGGGGGGGGGGGCTCTGATGTAAAGGGGGACTATGATGGGGACCCTTATGTAAGGGGGTACTATGATGGGGACCCTGATGTAAGGGGGTACTATTATAGGGACCCTGATGTAAGGGGGTACTATGATGGGGACCCTTATGTAAGGGGTACTATGATGGGGACCTTGATGTAAGGGGGTACTATGATGGGGACCCTGATGTAAGGGGGTACTATGATGGGGACCCTGATGTAAGGGGGTACTATTATGGGGACCCTGATGTAAGAGGGTACTATGATGGGGACCCTGATGTAAGGGGGTACTATTATGGGGACCCTGATGTAAGGGGGGGGGGCTCTGATGTAAGGGGGTACTGAGGTCCATAGAACGCTATGGCACAGCCAAGAACTTTATCACATATCCTTGCCTGCTCCTGTCCTGTAGATGCGGAGACAGGCAGGTATTTGGCTGGGGACCCTGATGTAAGGGGAGACTATGACAGGGACCCTGATGTAAGAGGGGACTCTGATTGAGACCCTGATGTAAAGGGGGGGGGGGAGCCTCTGATGTAAAGGGGGATTATAATGGGGACCCTGATGTAAGGGGGTACTATGATGGGGACCTAGATGTAAGGGGAGACTATCATAGAGACCCTGATGTAAGAGGGGACTCTGATTGAGACCCTGATGTAAGGGGGGTGGCTCTGATGTAAAGGGGTACTATGATGGGGACCCTGATGTAAGGGGTACTATGATGGGGACCCTGATGTAAGGGGGTACTATGATGGGGACCCTGATGTAAGGGGGTACTATGATGGGGACCTTGATATAAGGGGTACTATGATGGGGACCCTGATGTAAGGGGTACTATGATGGGGACCCTGATGTAAGGGGGTACTATGATGGGGACCTTGATGTAAGGGGTACTATGATGGGGACCCCTGATGTAAGGGGGTACTATGATGGGGACCCTGATGTAAGGGGGTACTATGATGGGGACCCTGATGTAAGGGGGTACTATGATGGGGACCCTGATGTAAGGGGGTACTATGATGGGGACCCTGATGTAAGGGGGTACTATGATGGGGACCCTGAGGTAAGGGGGTACTATGATGGGGACCCTGATGTAAGGGGGTGCTATGATGGGGACCCTGATGTAAGGGGGTACTATGATGGGGACCCTGATGTAAGGGGAGACTATCATTACCTAAAGAAAGCTCTATTTGTGTTAAAAAAAAAAATTATAAAAATGTCATATGCGCACTGTGCTGCACGACCGCGCAATTGTCATTCAAAGTGTGACAGCGCTGAAAGCTGAAAATTGGTCTGGGCAGGAAGGGGGTAAAAGTGCCCGGCATTGAAGCAGTTAATGATAAAAGGCGCCTGAAACAAAAGTGTTTGAATTCTTCTAATGTATATTCAGCTTAAAGAGGTTGTAAACCTCCATTTTCAAGTTGCACCTATAGGTAAGCCTATAATAAGGTACAGTAAATATCTCCTATACGTGCGCCGTTTAGGAGATATTTAATTTGCACTGCGCCGATGATGTAACCGGCGCATGCGCTGCGAAAAAACGGCCTCTGCGCATGCGCGGGAATGACGTCACGCGACTCTGGCCATTCACAGAGCCGTAGTCCGCGGCCCCCGAAGGAAGAGGGGCAAACATGGATGCAGCCTCCAGCGGGGACAGCACAGGCTTCGTTTGCAGGTAAGTGTCACATAATGTGCTAGTATGCGATGCCTACTAGCACATTATGCGTTTACTTTACAGGGAACAAAAAAGGAAGTAAAACCCATCAAGATTTACTTCTTCTTTAACTTTCTAACATCCACCAACCATTCAGTTTTGGGCGGACAGACCCTTTAACTCCTGAATGACCACTTTGACTTCCCTGATACCCAGAATCCTTTGCAGCAGGGAAGATGTGCAGGTTTAGTCTCTGGCTGACCCTTTGTTGCCCGCCCGCAGCAGAGGATCCCCCCTCCTTCGCTGGCAGAGCGAAGGGGGAAGGAAGTGGGTGATAAGTCACAATATCGATAAGAACAATTCTAGATTAGTCATACTTAGCTGAGTGCGCAATAGAAATAAAATCATTTCCAGCTACATAAAAAAAATATTGTTTCTGCCCCTCCCCCAATCTGCTCGTCTCCACCGCTCTATGATAACCTGAGAGGAAATGGGTTGGCGTGCCATGCCAGCTCACACTATTGTGTTCTGGAAGGGTATATGTGAGCGAGCCGTGTGATCAAGCTGCCGGATCTTATAATGTGGAGCTACACTCCAGGGACTCGTTTCTTATTGTTATCAGCAGCTATGGGGCGCTTGTCTTTGTCTCTCTCTGTCCCCAGCCTGAGCTGTCCTAATGCAAAGCTGCAACAGTCACTTATGGGTTGGCAATGCAAATGTATTGCTGGTGTGTGAGAGATAACATTGAGAAACCCTCAGGGGAGGCGCCAAGAGATGCCATACAGGGGTTTAGTTACATTCAGGGGGCATTTACACTTTTGCATTGTGGTAATGTGCAACAACTCGTGTTATATGGTACCCCAATGCACTAAGACCGGGGTCTGCTAACTATTGAGTACGAGGACCCCATTATATCGTTTACAAATAATTGTGGGCCAACAAAAAAAATCCCATCCTCCTTACATCAGGGTCTCAATCAGAGTCCCCCCTTACATCAGAGTCTCAATCAGAGTCCCCTTTTACAACAAGGTCCCTATCATAGTCTCCCCTTACATCAGGATCCCCCTGATAATCTCCTGCTTACATCAGGGTCCGCCTGATAGTCCCGCCCCCCCTTACATCAAAGTTCCCCCTTACATTAGGGTCCCCCATCAGAGTACCCTCTTACATCAGGGTCCCTATCATAGTCTCCCCTTACATATGGATCCCCATTATAGTCCTCCCCTTACATCAGCATCCCTATTATAGTCCACCCCCCCCCCTTACATCAGGGTCCCTATCACAGCCCCCCCCCCCTTACATCAGGGTCCCATCATTGGTGTCAGTGGGGGGATAGTGCCCCATCATTGATGTCAGTGGGGGGACTAGTGCCCCATCATTGGTGTCATTGGGGGGACTAGTGCCCCATCAATGGTGTAAGTGGGGGGGAATAGTGCCCCATCATTTGTGTCAGTGGGGGGAATAGTGCCCCATCATTTGTGTCAGTGGGGGGAATAGTGCCCCATCATTGGTGTCAGTGGGGGGATAGTGCCCCATTATTTGTGTCAGTGGGGGGAATAGTGCCCCATCATTACATCAGGGTGCCCCATCATTTGTGTCAGTGGGGGGAATAGTGCCCCATCATTTGTGTCAGTGGGGGGAATAGTGCCCCATTATTTGTGTCAGTGGGGGGAATAGTGTCCCATCATTGGTGTCATGGGGGAATAGTGCCCCATCATTTGTGTCAGTGGGGGGAATAGTGCCCCATCGTTGTTGTCAGTGGGAATAATAGTGCCCCATGTTTATGTCAGTAATAAGGATTATGAAAACCCTTCTCTTTAGAGAAGCCTACCCTATCACACCTAACAACTGTATTTTCATTTTCTCCATCAGCTCTCCCCCCACAGTTATTACCTTTTTGTTTCCACTTGACCCTCCCTTCTAGATTGTAAACTCTATCGAGCAGGGCCCTCGGATCCCTCCTGTATTGATTTGTATTGTAAGTGTACCGTCTGCCCTCATGTTGTAAAGCCCTGCGCAAACTGTTGGCACTATATAAATCCTGTATAATAATAATAATTATGCCCCATCATTGGTGTCAGTGGGAGGAATAGTGGCCCATTGTTGGTGTCAGTTGGGGGAATAGTGGCCCATCATTGGTGTCAGTGGGAGGAATATTGTCCCATTGTTGGTGTCAGTGGGAAGAATAGTGCACCATCGTTGGTGTCTGTAAGAGGAATAGTGGCCCATCGTTGGTGTCAGTGGGAGGAATAGTGCACCATCGTTGGTGTCTGTAAGAGGAATAGTGGCCCATCGTTGGTGTCAGTGGGGGAATAGTGGCCCATTGTTGGTGTCAGTGGGGGGAATAGTGGCCCATTGTTGGTGTCAGTGGGAAGAATAGTGCCCCATTGTTGGTGTCAGTGGGAGGAATAGTGGCCCATCGTTGGTGTCAGTGGGAGGAATAGTGGCCCATTGTTGGTGTCAGTGGGAGGAATAGTGGCCCATTGTTGGTGTCAGTGGGGGAATAGTGGCCCATCGTTGGTGTCAGTGGGAGGAATAGTGGCCCATCATTGGTGTCATTGGGAAAAATAGTGCCCCATCATTAGTGTCAGTGGGAAGAATAGTACCCCATCATTGGTGTCAGTGGGAGGAATAATACCCCATATTTGGTTACAGTGGGAGAAATAGTGGCCCATCATTGGTGTCAGTGGGAAAAATAGTGCCCCATCGTTGGTGTCAGTGGAAGAATAGTACCCCATCATTGGTGTCAGTGGGAGGAATAGTGGCCCATCATTTGGTGTCAGTGGGAGAAATAGTGCCCATCATTGGTGTCAGTGGGAGGTATATTGGCCCATCATTGGTGTCAGAGGGAGGAATAGTGGCCCATCATTGGTGTCAGTGGGAGGAATAGTGGCCCATCATTGGTGTCAGTGGAAGGAATAGTGGCCCATTGTTGGTGTCAGTGGGAGAAATAGTGGCCCATCATTGGTGTCAGTGGGGGGAATAGTGGCCCATTGTTGATGTCAGCGGGGCGAATAGTTGCCCATCATTGGTGTCAGTGGGAGGAATAGTGGCCCATCATTGGTGTCAGTGGGAGGAATAGTGGCCCATTGTTGGTGTCAGTGGGGGGAATAGTGGCCCATTGTTGGTGTCAGTGGGGGGAATAGTTGCCCGTCATTGGTGTCAGTGGGAGGAATAGTGGCCCATCATTGGTGTCAGTGGGAGGAATAGTGACCCATTGTTGGTGTCAGTGGGGGGAATAGTGGCCCATTGTTGGTGTCAGTGGGGGGAACAGTGGCCCATCATTGGTGTCAGTGGGGGAATAGTGGCCCATTGTTGGTGTCAGTGGGGGAATAGTGGCCCATCATTGGTGTCAGTGGGCAGAATAGTGGCCCATTGTTGGTGTCAGTGGGAGAAAAAGTACCCCAAGGGCCGGATAAAGACAAGCAAAA
>CM053034.1:20596397-20606397 GCA_028564925.1 Lithobates sylvaticus
ATGACCTCATTGATATTATCTATAGGTCACAGATCTTCTGACTTCACGGGGTTAAATGTACTCCATCTGAATATGATTAGAGTTCGGTACTCAGAAACATCAATTTCTACACATGTACTGTATGAGAAGAGACCCCCGTTATTTACATACATTACAAATGTTTCCAGGAAAATATATATGTGTTTGTGTGTAAATGATGTGTCCCCTTGGGGAGATTTGCCTTCACTTCCTGTCTCAGAGACACAACAGGAAGTGAGAGGAAATCTTTTCAAAGTTAGGAAATTTGACAGTTGTCACCAAAGCACGTCCCCATTGTAGGATTTCCCCTCTGGTCCTGTTTCGGTGGCAACTGTTACATTTTGGATTTCCATCACTTTTTGAGTGGATGGTCACCAGGATAAATAGAACAGGTGAATCCCCTAAGTGGGGACACAGCAATACCCAACCTGCACACACTCCAGCCACAACTAGAAAAAATGTTGGTCTTAGATGCTTTTTAACCACTTAGACCCCTTTCACACTGGGGCGTTTTTCAGTCGCTTTAGCTTTAAAAAAGGTGCCTGTAAAGCGCTTGAAAGAAGCCTCATCTGCAATCCCAATGTGAAAGCCCAAGTGCTTTAAGAGCCCTTTCACACTGCCAGCACCCGAAAAACGCTCGTAAAGCACCGCTAGTGTTTTTTAACCCCCGCTAGTGGCCAAATAAAGGGTTAAAAACGCCCACAAAGCGCCGCTGCCAAAAGCGCTTTGCAGGCGCTTCCCATTGATTTCAATGGGAAGGGGCGCTTTAGGAGAGGTGTATTCACCGCTCCAAAAGTGCTGCAAAGAAGCTGCTTGCAGGCCTTTTTTTGGCCAGCGCAGCGCCTCAGTGTGAAAGCACTCGGGCTTTCACATTGGGATTGCAGTTGAGGCTTCTTTCAGGCGATTTACATGCACTTTTTTTAATGCTAAAGTGCCTGAAAAACGCCCCAGTGTGAAAGGGGTCTAAATCTCACCTCCGGGCTTCCCTTCAGTCTTCCACAGTTGTACCGGCTCCTCTCCTGGACTGAAATTGCTTACTCTATTGTTGCTGTGGGGGTTGTCAATCTAATGTTGAATTTGGGGTCTATTGTTGCTGGGGTGGACCTATTGTTGCAGGTGGTCTATCATTGCAAAGTAGAGTCTATTGTTGCTGGTGGTGTCTTATATATGCTGGGGTGTCAATTGTTGCTGCCAGTGGATCTATTGTAGCAGATGGGGGTGAGGGGTCAATTGTTGCTGGGGATCTACTGTTAAGGTCGTGGTCTATTATTGCTGGCTGCTGGGAGATCTATTGTTGCTGGGGTGGATCTTTTGTTGCTGGGGGTCTATTGTTGCTGGGATGGCATTATTTGTAACGGTGGGTCTATTGTTCTGGGGGGTTTATGGTTGCTGACTGCAGGGGATCTATTTTACTGCTTTTATTGTAATCATTATCAAATTTCTGAGCACCGCAGAAATTTACTTGGCCCTGTATTCTCTAAAAGGGGCGGTACTGGAAGGTGGGTGGAATCAAGAGACGGTGTTCGGAGGTGGGTAGGGGGTGGAACCAAGGGACAGTGCTCAGAGGTGGGTAGGGAGTGGAACCAAGGGACAGTGTTCAGAGGTGGGTAGGGGGTGGAACCAAGGGACAGTGCTCAGAGGTGGGTAGAGAGTGGAACCAAGGGACAGTGCACAGAGGTGGGTAGGGGTGGAACCAAGGGACGGTGCTCAGAGGTGGGTAGGGAGTGGAACCAAGGGACGGTGCTCAGAGGTGGGTAGGGAGTGGAACCAAGGGACAGTGCTCAGAGGTGGGTAGGGAGTGGAACCAAGGGACAGTGCACAGAGGTGGGTAGGGGGGTGGAACCAAGGGACGGTGCTCAGAGGTGGGTAGGGAGTGGAACCAAGGGACGGTGCTCAGAGGTGGGTAGGGGTGGAAAAAAGGGATGGTGCTCAGAGGTGGGTAAGTGGTGGAACCAAGGGATGGTGCTCAGAGGTGGGTAGGGAGTGGAACCAAGGGACGGTGCTCAGAGGTGGGTAGGGGTGGAACCAAGGGACAGTGCTCAGAGGTGGGTAGGGGGTGGAACCAAGGGACGGTCCTCAGAGGTGGTTACGGGGTGCAACCAAGGGATGGTGCTCAGAGGTGGGTAGGGGGTGGAACCAAGGGACGGTCCTCAGAGGTGGTTACGGGGTGGAACCAGGGGATGGTGCTCAGAGGTGGGTAGGGGGTGGAACCAAGGGACGGTGCTCAGAGGTGGGTAGGGGGTGGAACCAAGGGACAGTGCTCAGAGGTGGGTAGGGGGTGGAACCAAGGGACAGTGCTCAAAAGGTGGGTAGGGGTGGAACCAAGGGACGGTGCTCAGAGGTGGTAAGGGGGTGGAACCAAGGGACGGTGCTCAGAGGTGGGAAGGGGGTGGAACCAAGGGACAGTGCTCAGAGGTGGGAAGGGGGTGGAACCAAGGGACAGTGCTCAGAGGTGGGTAGGGGTGGAACCAAGGGACGGTGCTCAGAGGTGGTAAGGGGGTGGAACCAAGGGACGGTGCTCAGAGGTGGGAAGGGGGTGGAACCAAGGGACGGTGCTCAGAGGTGGGAAGGGGGTGGAACCAAGGGACAGTGCTCAGAGGTGGGTAGGGGTGGAACCAAGGGACGGTGCTCAGAGGTGGGAAGGGGGTGGAACCAAGGGACGGTGCTCAGAGGTGGGTAGGGGGTGGAGACAAGGAGTGACTCAGAAGGGTGGAGTACCTGCATTTATTCTAATTTGATGTACAGTTTCTGACAGTCCTTATAAGCATTACATGTATTGAACATTGCGTGCGGCCCTTTGGCAATGTCAGGGGCCACATATGAGGCCCTTTATCTCATAAGTTGACAATCACGGATGTACAGTCTGATCACTGGGGGATGGGAGACTGCAGCAAACTGATGACATCATCTCAGACTAGACAAAGTCACTGGCTGGAGCTCAAGGACACTTTTTAAATATAAAAGGTGGAACAATGATCCTGTTTCTGTATATTGTACAGACTTTTGAAGTTACTAACAGGTCCACTTTAAACTAGACCCGAGTGTTCCTTTAACCGCTTAAGGACCACCCCCACGTACATGCACTGCGGCAGGGCGGCCCTTTATTGCGAAATCACGTACCTGTACGTGATTTTTTTCTTTCGGGTCTGGGGCACGCATGCTCGCCGCCGGCGACCCGCTCCCGCTGTGATTGGACCTGGTCTCCGGGACCCACCGCTCGTTCCCAAGGCGGAAAAAAACACCCGTCTGCCTATGTAAACCAGGCAAATCACTGTTGTGTGACAGAAGAAGACAGAGATCCTGTGTTTCTGCTAAGCAGGAACACGGATCTCCGTCTTCTTACAGTACAAGCCCCGCCCCCCAAACAGTTAGCAAGCACTTCCTAGGAACACATTTAACCCTTTAATCGCCCCTGGTGTTAACCCCTTCCCTGCCAGTGTCATTAGTACAGTGACAGTGCATATTGTTTAGCACTGATCACTGTATTGGTGTCACTGGTCCCCAAAAAAGTGTCACTTAGTGTTCTGAATTGTCCGCCTCAATATCGCAGTCATTATAAAAAGATTTAAAAAAATCAAATTTCTTCATCAGTTTAGGCCAATATGTATTCTGCTACATATTTTTGATAATACAAATCCCAATAAATGTGTATTGATTGGTTTGCGCAAAAGTTATAGCTTCTACAAACTATGGGATATATACTTATAGCGGTATAAGTCGCTGATCACCGCCATTACTAAAAAGAAAAATCAATAAATCAATCAATAAAAATTCCATAAATATATCCCATAGTTTGTAGACGCTATAACTTTTGCGCAAACCAATCAATACACATTTATTGGGATTTGTATTACCAAAAATATGTAGCAGAATGATGAAAAAATTTGATTTTTTAAATTTTTTTTTTATTGGATGCGTTTTATAGCAGAAAGTAAAAAATACAGTTTTTTTGTTTTGTTTATAGCGCAAAAAATAAAAAAACGCAGAGGTGATCAAATACCACCAAAAGAAAGTTCTATTTGTAGGAAAAAAAAGGACATCGATTTTGTGTACAGCGTCGCTCAATTGTCAGTTAAAATAACGCAGCGCCATATCGCAAAAAATGGCCTGGTCATGAAAGGGGGGGGGGTAAAACCTTTCCAGAGCTGAAGAGGTTAATGTAGTTCAGGATTTTGGTGCTGGGAGATCATCCATCATGCACCGCGTGTGAAGATGGTGGCAGCCGCGCCCCGTTTATAATAATTACAGCAGAGATGAAGCGAACGCATTATAGCGAGCGACGCCGTTCGCTGGGAATTCAGAGGCGGCGGGGAGATAAGATCGCGCAGCAGATGGGTGTTCAGATTTAATGATGAGAACAGCAGATGGCGAAAGACAACAGAAACGTTCGCTGTACGCCGGGTCACTCGCAGGCGAGCTCGTCACATCTCCGACTGCGCGTTCTCATTGTGCAATGTTATGTGTGTGCGCGGCGCCTACGGAATTATCCTGCGAGGGCGGCTCGCTCGCACCCCTCACAACTGTTGCATTGTGTCTTTTATTCCCTTTCTGATTGTGATGAATCCGAGGGAAACAAAAAACAACAAAAACGACAAACTGCGCTATTTATAACTAGCTATGGAGGTTCACATGGGGGGGGGGGGTACTACAGGCAGGGCTGGTGCAAGGATTTTTGACACCCTAGGCGAAACCTCATTTTGCCGCCCCCCTCCTTGGCTCCACCCATGACTCCACCCTCTTTGCCCTGCCCGTGTATACCCCACTTTTTTAATGAAGTGCCATCAAATGCAGCCCACCAGCACCCATCAAATGCAGCCTCATCAGCGCCCATCAAATGCAGCCTCAACAGTGCCCATCAAATGCAGCCTCGCCAGTGCCCATCAATGCAGCCTACCAGCGCCCATTAATGCAGCCTCACCAGTGCCCATCAATGCAGCCTACCAGCGCCCATTAATGCAGCCTCAAAATTGCCTATCAATGCAGCCTACCGGCACCCATTAATACAGCCTCACCAGTGCCCATCAATGCAGCCTCACCAGTGCCCATCAAATGCAGCCTCAACATTGCCCATCAATGCAGCCTACCAGCGCCCATCAATGCAGCCTACCAGTGCCCATCAATGCAGCCTCACCAGCGCCCATAAATGCAGCCTACCAGTGCCCATTAATGCAGCCTCACCAGTGCCCATCAATGTAGCCTCACCAGCACCCATCAAATGCAGCCTCACCAGCACCCATCAATGCAGCCTCACCAGCGCCCATCAATGCAGCCTACCAGTGCCCATTAATGCAGCCTCACCAGCGCCCATCAAATGCAGCCTCACCAGTGCCCTTCAATGAATGTTTGTTTGCTTCCATTCATTCGGGAGTCGGGACACAGACACAGTCCTCCACCGCCACTACGCCTCTGAGAATATGTGCGAACGGAACGGCGGCTGTCTGCTGATGCTGGGACTTAGTTGCTTGCTGCAGAGAGAAGAGAGTAGGAACACCAGTGGCCGGGCGCCCTAGGCAACAGAGCGCCCTAGTTTGCCTAGTGGTAGCACCGGCCCTGACTACAGGATATCAAAATCCCCCAGAACCTGGACCTGCCAACGACAGGGGAGCTAATAAAACCCACTCATAGTATATTAAAGTGGACCTATCAGTAACTTAGGGGGGGTTCGCACCACAAAAACGCACTTCAGACCTGTTCCGGATGCGTTTCTGTATGCGTGTTTTTAATGCGTTTTTGTTGCATCCCGGTGCGTTTTTGATGCATTTTTGGATGCATTCCAGATGCTTTTTTTTCTTCCTTTTTCCTGTTTTTTTTTTCTCTCACTTTATTGGGGTCCAGTGTGTTTTTGTGGCGTCCCAGTGCGTTTTTTGATGCATTTTACCACGTTCAAGTACAGTCCAGTGCAGGGGAAATGCAGATGTTCTGGCTGGTTCAGAACCACATGCAGTCCAGTGTTTTTTTTTTCTGCATCAAAAATGCAGAGAAAGTAGGTTATATGGTTTCCAATGGCATCGTTCACATCAGTGCGGTCAGTTCCAGAAAAAAAAAGTGGAACATGCTGTATTTTTTCTGCACTGGACTGTACTGGAAGGCGGTAAAAAAAAACGCACTGGGACACCACAAAAACGCACTGGACCCCAATACAGTGAGAAAAAAAACAGGAACAAAAAAAAAATGCATCCAGAAATGCACCAAAAACGCATTAAAAACACGAATGCAGAAACGCATCCAGAACAGATCTGTGTCCAATCCCTGCTAATCCTGATATCAACAGAAGCTCACGCTGTCAGCATGTGGAGGAGAGGAAAAAAGAGCCGATAGTCAACTTCTGCAAAAGTGCTGCCAATCTGTGCCCACCACTGCTGCCAATTAGTGCTTACCACTGCTGCCAATTATTGCCCACCACTGCTGCCAATTAGTGCCCACTACTGCTGCCAATCTGTGGCGACTACTGCTGCCATTCTGTGGCCACCACTGCAGCAATAAATGCCCACCACTGCTGCCAATATGTGCTTACCACTGCTGCCAATTATTGCCCACCACTGCTGTCAATTAGTGCCCACTACTGCTGCCAATCTGTGGTGACTACTGCTGCCATTCTGTGCCCACCACTGCTGCAATAAATGCCCACCACTGCTGCAAATTAGTACTCACCACTGCTGCAAATTAGTACTCACCACTGCTGCCAATCAGTGCTGAGTACCACTGCTACCAATCAATTACCACCACTGCTTCCAATTATTGCCCACCACTGCTGCCAATCAGTGCCCATCCGTTTCTCCTCATCAATGTCATCAGCTATCAGTTTGGCCTACCTGTGCCCATCAGTGTCGCCTATCAGTTCTCATCAGTGCCATCTATCAGTTCCTATCAGGGCCGCCTATCAGTTCTCATCAGTGCCGCCTACCAGTGCCCATCAGTGCCGCCTATCAGTTCTCATCAGTGCCGCCTACCAGTGCCGCCTATCAGTTCTCATCAGTGCCGCCTACCAGTGCCCATAAGTGCCGCCTATCAGTTCTCATCAGTGCCGCCTATCAGTTCTCATCAGTGCCGCCTACCAGTGCCGCCTATCAGTTCTCATCAGTGCCGCCTACCAGTGCCCATAAGTGCCGCCTATCAGTTCTCATAAGTGCCGCCTATCAGTTCTCATCAGTGCCGCCTACCAGTGCCGCCTATCAGTTCTCATCAGTGCCGCCTACCAGTGCCCATAAGTGCCGCCTATCAGTTATCATCAGTGCCGCCTATCAGTTCTCATTAGTGCCTATCATTGAAGGAGAAAAATTACCTGTTTTCAAAATTTTATAACAAACTTTGGAAAAGTTGTTTTGTTTTATTTATTTTTTTTTAACAAGAAAGTTTTGTTTTATTTAATTTCGGTCTTTTTTTTGTTTATTTTTTTAAAAAAACAAAGAAACCCAGAGGTTATTAAATACCATGAAAAGAAAGCTTTATTTGTGTGAAAAAAAATGATAAAAGTCTCATATGTGTACAGTGTTGTATGAAGTGTTGTCATTTAAAGTGTGACAACGCTGAAAGCTACAAATTGGCCTGGTCAGGAAGGGGGTAAAAATGCCCGGTAGGCAAGTGGTTAAAAATCTATAAAATGTGGGCAAAACTTTTATAATATCTAAAGTGTGAAAAATGGGGTAAAGTTCTGCCTTGGTGAAGACACATTGTTGGGGGACATCATTTCTCTGGTCAGGGATGACGTTGCTGCTCCCCAACATCTTTATCAAAGAAAACAGCAACTCTGCAACATTGTATCCTTCGAAGTCACGTGACACAGCCCAGCGAGCCTCCACCGCTTCCGCGTTTTTGCGTTCCACGCCTCGCCGAGCCCGCCCCTGCCCTGGAACGCACGCGGACCGTGATTGGCTGGAGAGGTGAGCGCGCGGGAAAAAAAAAATCTTTTTGCGCGATGGACGCCTGCGAGGTGGAGTTCCTGGCGGAGAAGGAGATGGTGACCGTCATCCCCAACTTCAGCCTGGACAAGGTCTACCTCATCGGGGTGAGCTTCACCGGCTGGGACCGGGGGCAGGAGGGGCGCTACGGACAGCGTCGGTGCTATAGAAACCAACTATTATAATGGGAGCCCGCATAGACATGTATGGTCCTCGCTGTGTACAACGCTATGGACTGTGCAGGTGCTATAGGGGGCGTGTCTAATCATTAGAAAGAACATGACTGTCCAATTACTGTGTGTCCTCCCCTTGTACAGCGCCCTGGTCTATGCAGGTGCTATAGAGGTCAACGATAACCAGAAGTAATAGTCTAATGATAGAAGCAGGGCCGGTTCTACCACTAGGCAGCTGCCTAGGACGCCAGCCACTGGTGTTCCTACTCTCTTCTCTCTGCAGCAAGCAACTAAGTCTCAGAATCAGCAGGCAGCCCCCATTCCGTTCCTTCGCACATAGTGTCAGAGCCGCAGCGGTGGAGGAGGACTGTGTCTGTGTTTCAACTCCCAAATGAATTAAAGCGAGCAAACATTCATTGATGGGCACTGGCAGGCTGCATTGATGGGCACTGGCAGGTTGCATTGATGGACACTGGTGAGGCTGCATTTGATGGGCACTGGCAGGCTGCATTTGATGGGTGCTGGTAGGCTGCATTTGATGGGCGCTGGTAGGCTGCATTTTATGGGCGCTGGTAGAATGCATTTGATGGATGTTGATGAGGCTGCATTGATGGGCGCTGGTAGAATGAATTTGATGGGCGTTGGTAAGGCTGCATTGATGGGCACTGGCAGGCTGCATTGATGGACACTGGTGAGGCTGCATTTGATGGGCACTGGCAGGCTGCATTTGATGGGTGCTGGTAGGCTGCATTTGATGGGCGCTGGTAGAATGCATTTGATGGATGTTGATGAGGCTGCATTGATGGGCGCTGGTAGAATGAATTTGATGGGCGTTGGTGAGGCTGCATTGATGGGCGCTGGTAGAATGCATTTGATGGGCGCTGGTAGGATGCATTTGAGGGGCGTTGATGAGGCTGCATTGATGGGCGCTGGTAGGATGCATTTGAGGGGCGTTGATGAGGCTGCATTGATGGGCGCTGGTAGGATGCATTTGATGGACGTTGATGAGGCTGCATTGATGGGCGCTGGTAGAATATTATTTGATGGGCGTTGGTGAGGCTGCATTGATGGGCGCTGGTAGGATGCATTTGATGGACGTTGATGAGGCTGCATTGATGGGCGCTGGTAGAATACATTTGATGGGCGTTGGTGAGGCTGCATTGATGGGTGCTGGTAGGATGCATTTGAGGGGTGTTGATGAGGCTGCATTGATGGGCGCTGGTGAGGCTGTATTGATGGGCGCTGGTAGGCTGCCTTTGATGGGCACTTCATTAAAAAGGTAGGATATACATGGGCAGGGCAAAGGGGGTGGAGTCAGGGGTGAAGCTAGGAGGGGTGGCAAATTGAGGTTTCACCTAGGGTGTCAAAAATCCTCTTACCAGCCCTGGATAGAAGGAAGAATCATCTCCTCTGTAGGGCCCCACTTCGTACTGCGCTATGGAGAGTGTTGGCGCTATAGAAGGCAGCGGGGAGCGATGATATACTGGGAGCTCACATAGACCTGGACGTCCTCGTATTTACAATGCTGGGGTGTAGGTTGGTGCCATGGGAGAAGGCCGTAACCAGGAGCAATGATATTATAATGGGGGACTTGTAGTTCCTCACTTTGTACAGCGCTATGGACTATGCGGGTGCTATAGATGTCTGTAATCTCTATATAGAATGGTCTGTGCCTGTCCTACTCCCTTCCCCCCTATATTCCTTTTTATGCCTAATGGCCCACATACACACAATCCGAATATCGTACGAAAACTCGTCCGAGGAAGAATCGTACGATTTTCGGATCGTATGTACACTACTTTCGAGAGCCGATCAGGACAGTTCATCCGATATTATTCGATCGGACAAGCATGAAAATTTTCCTCATACGATACCAGATGTACGATTGTCATGTAGTTAGTACAGTTGTCG
>CM053034.1:20608897-20686397 GCA_028564925.1 Lithobates sylvaticus
CGTGGAATGGTGAAAAACAACGGTGCATAAAAATCTTCATAGGCGATGCTTTAAAAACATTTAACGGTTACCATGTTAGAGGTACGGAGAAGGTCTAGGGATAGAATTATTGCTCTCGCTCGAACGATCGCGGCGATGCCTCACGGGTGTGGTTTGAGCGCCGTTTTATACATGTGGGTGTGACTTACGTATGCGGTTTGTTTGCTGCGCGGGGACAGGGGGCGCTTTAAAACATTTTTTATTTATTTTTTTACATTGTCCCATAGAAAAAAAATAAAAATTCTGATCACTTTTATTGCTGTCACAAGGAATGTAAACATCCCCTTGTGGAGGGGTCTAAAAGATGACCCAAATCCCTCCTTTGCACTTGAAAGTATTCAGATCGGCAAAAAATTCGGAATACTGTAATTTTTTTTTTTTCTTTAAATCTGCGCCATTGGCAGCCGTGTAAACCGTTGTGACGTCGCTTCCGTGTTTTTACATAGACTGGAACAAAACCGTTTTGTTCCAGTCTCAGCCTAGCTGGCGAAAGTGCTGGATCGTCCAGCGGGGGTGGGGGGTGTCAATGACGTCCCCTCCCGCTTCTTTAGGATAACAGCTGAGCACCTTTTAGCCGCATTGGTTGTTATCCCTAAGGGTTCGACCGCCCTCTCTAAAAAAAACTGTACCGGGGTGATGCCTACAGCTGCAGGCATCATTCCGGTATAACCCCTTAAAGCTGAGGCCGCATATGTTGCTGAGGCCCAATAAGTTGGGTCCATGATCTCCTCCATGCTAGCTTGTCAACGCATTTCACAACATTAATTGCTTCCTCAGGACACACTGGGTAGGTGCTGCTTGGCCTTGAAAACCAGGTATGGGGTGACACAACATAAAAAGGACTGGGAGCCGATTCAATCCATCCACAGATCAGATTCAAAATGTTGAAGGTGTAGAATTCTCTTACGATGCACCCCGAGCAGGGAAAGGAAAGAGGAATCCAACCTCTAAAGTGACCAAGTGGACCAATAATGGTGAAATAGGATAAATCGCTATACAGTAAAACCTTGGATTGGGAGCATAATTCGTTCCAGAAACATGCTTGTAATCCAAAGCACTTGTATATCAAAGCGAATTTCCCCATAAGAAATAATGAAAACTCAAATGATTCGTTCCACAACCATTTATTCACAAGTCCTTCAGTTTATACGTAATCAATGTAAAAAAGATTATAGCAATGTGACCAGGCTGTGTAACCATAAAATGTCCATCCACAAATGGAAGCCTCCACAAGGGGATTGGAAGCAAAATCCGGCAGGAGCTCCAGAGTATAAAAGAGAAGAGAGGAGCCTCTAATGCCGCGTACACATGGAATTCTCGTCGGAAAAAGCTCCGATGGTTTTCCCGTCGGAATTCCGATGGAATTTCGCTCTAACTGTCTTGCCTACACACGGTCACACCAAATTCCGACGATCAATAACACAGCGGCATACAACACGTTCGGCTGCACTATAAAAGGGAAGTTTAATGCTTCCGAGCATGCGTTGAATTGTTTCCGAGCATGCGTCGGAATTTTGCGTGTTGGAATTGCATACACACGATCGGAAAATCCGATAGGTTTTCCATCGGAAAAATTAAGAACAGGTTCTCAATCCAAAGTCCGTCGGAAATTCCGACAGAAAAAGACCGATGGGCATACACACGGTTGGAATATCCGATGACAAGCTCCCATCGGACTGTTAACATCGGAAATTCCAACCGTGTGTACGCCGCATTAGTTTAGCAATATGTTGCTAAATGTACCTTCATTAAATGTAACCATATTGCTACACTTGGAGGCGCCTCTCTTTTTTTTATACTCAGTTATGACACGACGCTACTTGTATATCAAGATATCGCTTGTATATCATATCGCTTGTATATATGCTTGTCTTGCAAAACGTTATCAAGCCAAGGTTTTACTGTAAACTTAAATGCCGAGGGTAGACGTGTCAAATAGACGATTTTACTTGTAGTTGACATGGATACCGTATTTGTCGGTGTATAAGGCAACCCGGCATATAAGATGACCCCCTAATCTTACAGTTTTAAAATCGTTTTTGTCGTGTACTTACCATATAAGACGACCCCCCCCCCCCCCCTTCCAAGGCTTCCGACGCTTCATATTTCTGCCTTCTTTTGCTGGAGCCAATCACGGCAAGGGATTATATTATATTAATGAATACAAAGCCTGCTTGGATTGGCAGAGGCTGTAACATCATCAGCCCGCGCCTCTCTGACTCTCAAAGCCAATCCGAGCAGGCTACAGAGTCGCCTGCCCGTATTGGCAGAGGTTGTTACTCCAACCTGAGCAGGCTCTGTATTCATTTGAATACATCGCTCACCGGGATTGGCTCAGCGGTGTATATACTGTATGGAGCCAAAGCTACATACAGTATTATCGAACACCCAGCAGGCATCCGAGGGGCTGACACGGCGTATAAGACGACCCCCGCTTTTTGCCCAGTTTTTGTGTAAAAGTGTAAAAGGTCGTCTTATACGCCGGAAAATACGGTAGCCAATAATATGTCTCATCCCTGAGACTAACCCCTTTTTTTTTTTTTTTTTTTAAAACCAATGGCCAATCAATCCGGAGAAGCCTTCCAGTATTATGAGGTATCCTTTGTCTGGGGACTCTGTAGGGGAGCCAAACCCTGATAGGGTAAAGGGTACCTTGGGAGATCTCAAAGAATAGGGGTGTCCCTGCCGCCTCGGTTTGTTTGAGATCTTCCAAAAACATATCCAATAAAATCAAATTTCTTCATAAATTTATGATTTATTGTATTCTGCTACATGTGTTTGGTAATAAAAAAAAAAAAAAAAAAAAATCCCAGTAAGTGTATATTTATTGGTTGAATTAAAGTTATAGAATCTACAAACTATGATGGCCGGTCTCATTTTCCCTTTTTTTAAATTTTTTTTTTACATATTTTCTTTTTTTTTTATCAGAGTAGATCATGGTCACTAGACATGTGCACAACAAAAAAATTTGTTTAATTTCGTTTCGTTTTTTTCGTTTCCGTTGATTCGTAACGATTCGTAAATTCGTAAGTCGTCGGTGTTCGTATTCGTAACGATTCGTATTTTCGTAAGATTTATTTTTTCGTTGATTCGTTTTTCCGTTAGTTTAATTTTCGTGCATTCGTATTTATTCGTACATTCGTAATCGGAGCATAATTCATAATTTTATTTAATGTGTATGCTATTATTACATTTTAAGAGACACAGAAAATTACGAATCGAAAAAAAAAGTTATGAATGTACGAATTTTTTCGTTCAATCCATTCGAAGCACGTTAAGCAGCGCCATTGTAAGAGACAAGGAAAATTTACGAATCGGAAAAAAAAAAAAAAAAAAGTTACGAATGTACAAATTTTTTCGTTCAATTCATTCGAGGCACGTTAAGCAGCGCCATTGTAAGGGACACGGAAAATTACCGATTCAACAAAAAAAAAAAAAAGTTACGAATGTACGAATTTTTTCGTTCATTTTCGTTGTTCCTGTTTTTATTTTTCGGATTTTCTTCATTCGTACATTTGTTTCTAATTTTTTTTCTTCGGATTTTCGTTATTTTCGGATTCGTTCGATTCGAACGATTCGTTATTCGTTAAAATTTTTAGCGAATCGTTCGTTCATTCGTACGATAATGAATGAACGAAAATAACGAAAAAAAAACGAAAAAAAACTAAACAAATTGGACATGTCTAATGGTCACTGTGCTATTCTAGAGGGGTGATCAGGGATTATTATTATTTTTACCCTTTGTTGTTAGTGATGATCACTGTAACAATGTTTTGAGCTGTCATGAATGAAATTCATTCATACCAGCTACAGTATGTTGACCTAGTGATCGCATGATCCCCCTGCCTGCTGCACAAGCTGCAATTGGTGGACACAGCGGTCCCGGGAGCAGTGCTCTGCATGCCTTTGGTTGGATGACATGTTTCACATCCAGCCTGCTTGCAGTAAATGTACTGAAAGGTGGGCGGCAACTAGTTAATAATAACCTCCAATCAATAGTATAATGGGAGACTAAACAAGACAAGATGTACAGCGCCATGGTACACTCCAATGTGACAGACGTGTGGGTGCGTGGCCCTGGAAGCAGGCAGTGTGCGTTTTGGGGCCACACAGCTGTCAAATTTGGAGCAGCAGCTGATGTGTCCCCAGCTGACATGAATAGGATGAGATGCACGGAAACACCTGTGCATCCCCACGCAGGTAGACACGGCCCTCACACAGGTGTATGCTGCAGGCTATATTGAACATTTTTTTTTTTTTTTACAATCTGTAAACTTTGGATTTCCATTAACGCTGCCGGTTTTCCCTTCCCAGGGTGATTTGGGTCCATTCAATCCCGGTCTGCCTGTCCAGGTCCCGCTCTGGATGGCTATCAATCTGAAGCAGAGGCAGAAATGTCGCATCGTCCCCCCGGAGTGGATGGATGTGGGTAAGTGATTTTTTTTTTTTGTCCTTTCACAGATAGAGAATGACAGCAGCTCAATACACCGATCTCCAACTGAAGCAGACAGCAATCGTAGCGTTTCAATGGTTTTTATTTACTTAGCATGTCTGTGATATTAGAGATACAAGTTTATTCCAAAGATAAATTGTTTACAAAATCAACACGTTTCACGGGCTCTGCCCCCTTCATCAGGGCTCGAAGGAAATGAATTGAAACCATGGGGTTTGCACAACATCCATCGGCCATTTGTTCATCTTTAAATGTTTCCTTTTTTAGAAAAGCTGGAGCAGATCCGGGACAACGAACGTCGAGAGGAGACCTTCACCCCCATGCCGAACCTGCATTACATGGAGCTCACTAAATTACTGCTGAACCAGTAAGTCATAATACTGTGAAGGTGATATTGTATGTGTAATTGTACATTTATCTCAGTGGGATGTTATAGGATTCTCGGTTGGGTTAAAATAAGTTAAGCAGCCACCTTGCATCGACTTAAAGGGTTAGTTCACCCCTCTGTACTTTAAAAAAATAAAATAAAAAATCTCCCATGATTTTCATCACCCCCAATGCAGTGTGCCAAGCCTTGTTCTGGTTTTAAAAACCACCGCTTTCCCATTGCATACCTCCTGCACAGCCTGCCTGCCAAAAGCTCCGTGTGGTCAAACCTCTCAATATTTTGTCCTGGCTAAATCATGATCTTCAGTCTTGCACAGTTGTACCGGCTCCTGTCCTGGACTGAAATAGCTTACTCTGATTTCACTGCACACTGTGAGCCTCTCACAATGTGCATTAGAAGCTGCAGGAAGTCATAGAGCCCGCCTCATTTCCTGGCTGGAGGACATTCAGCATCATGTATCATTTTCCTTCCACTTCACAATTATGTACCACTTTGTGTTTGTCTATCACATGAAATATATTTACGTTTTTTTGTTTATCATTTTAAGGGGTATGAATACTTTCACGGTATGTAATAAGAATGGAAAGGTTTTATTTAGAAATTTTCAGGCAATGTATAATGTAATAACGGGGCTCAAAATTTCGAACCTCAGTGCAGCCTCACCAGTACATGAGGATCACTGGAATGAAAGCCTGCCGAATCACACCGAGCGGGAATCCCCTGCTCTGACACAGCTTGGATTTGAATTGCCCGGCGGCCGCTGTCCAAGTCCCGCCTCCTGGACCAGCACCTATGATAGACACCACACTGGTCCAATTTCCTGGCAGTGGACTAGTGTGCTGTCTATCATAGGAGCCAGTCCAGGAGGCGGGACTTTGACAGCCAAGATGTGTAACAGCGGGGGATCCCCGCTCTGTGCGATCTGGCCAGCTCTCCTCTTCCTCTACCCTCTCTTCCCCAGTTTCCTGGCCGATCGCTGGCTCCCATTCAACCCCCCCCCCCCCTAACCCGCCCCTTCTTCCGAGGCAGCCCCACACTCTCCCTAATCTAATTTTCACTTATCAAATGCGTGTAGGCGAGTCGAAAATGTTGAGTGCTGGTAATATATAATTTCAGCCCTCGTTCACACCGGTGCGATTTGTCATGCAATTTGACAGTTCCAAATCGAATCACAAGTGGCACCACGTTGCCGACGATGAAACCCTTCAAATTGCAGCGACTTTGAAAAAGGTTCCTGCACTACTTTTTTCCATTTTCATTGCAACTTGCATAAATTTCTGTTTAAACGAAGTGGCAAACCACAAAGAAATCGGAGGTACAAATTACACTGATCTGCGGCTTTGAAATCGCACTGAATTAGCGCGATTTCAAAGCCACGCTTTTGTGAACCAGGGCTTACTGCTCTTAGCTTAATAGAAATCAATAGACCGGGATGTCACCTAATAGAAACCTTTTTAGTTGGCTCTACCTATAATTTATATGCAATGCATTTATTGCAGCAGTTGTTCAGTGGGGGTGGTGACTGTGCTGTCTGCAACTCCGCAGTGAGAGTTGTCACCCATCGACTTGTACATGAAAAGCCTCTGAACATGTGAAATGGCAAGCAGGTAAAAAATTGACAGGCTTTCACAAAATTTTATTCTTGGATGAACATCAATTAAAACAAGTGTACTGTCTGAAAATACCCTGGAGAGGTGTTTTTTATTTTTAAATTTTTATTTTTTTTTTGTTCGCAGCGCCTCAGACAACATCCCAAAAGCTGATGAGATCAGGACGCTTGTTAAGGACACGTGGGACACGCGAATCGCCAAACTCCGACTGTCTGCAGACAGCTTTGTGCGGGAACAAGAAGCTCACGCTAAGGTACCAATGTGTTTGACAGTGATACCGCTGGGTATGAGATGGTTAAAGCAGATCTGAGGCTTCTGGATATGTGATCTGTATATATTCCAATTTTTGTTTTTTTTAATTCCACCTAACTAGACAGGATTTTATCTTAAAGCTGAACTCTGGGAGATTTAAAAACAACCCTTTCAATAGTTCCCACAGCACTGCAAGGGTTAAATGCATTCTTGTCTAGGGAACTGTTGCAAGGCAGTTTTACTTACCATATACCAGTGATGGCAAACCTTTTGAGCCAGAGTGCCCAAATCGAAATAAATACATTGGTTTTGTGTTGCAAAGTGCCAACATGGCAATTCGCGAGAGAGAGGGGGGGGTTGTGTGAGAGAGAGGGGGGTTGTGTGAGAGAGGGGGGTTGTGTGAGACAGAGGGAGAGAGGGGGACAGAGAGAGATTGAGATGGGGGACAGAGAGAGAGGTGGGGGACAGAGAGATTGAGAGAGGAGGGACAGAGAATGAGACGAGGGACAGAGAGAGAGGGGTGCGAGAGAGGTGTGAGAGAGGGGGGACAGAGAAAGAGACGAGGGACAGAGAGAGAGGGGTGCGAGAGAGATGCTGAGAGAAGGGTGAGCCGAGAAAGAGGGGGAACAGAGAAAGGGGGCTGAGAGGAGAGAGAGACCTCTAGCTCTGTCCTGGACCCTCTTGTGTGCCCAAAGAGATGGCTCTGCATGCCAGCTGTGGCACAGGTGCCATAGGTTCGCCATCACTGCCATATACCTTGACCCCATTCCCCAAAAGCCCCAGCAGGCGCTCCCCTCTTCCCTCCAATGCACCACGTTGTGGGAGTGCCCTTGGCATCCTTGCTTGCAATGCAGGACAGCAGGTTTTCCATCATACATGGATGACACAGTGTGATCAACAGAGCTTGAAGAGGCTTCAGGGGAAACCAGCCACACAAAGTAAAGGAGTCTGGGGCAGCGAGGGTCAGGGTAAGTAAAATTGCATTGCACTGGTGCCATGCTAGACCAAAGTGGATATTTAAACCTTGCAGTGCAGGGGTGGCCCACTGTAAGGGGAAATTTTGTTTTCTTTTTCTTTTTTAGAGCTACCTGGAGTTCAGCTACTAAAATGTATCCAAAGCAGTACTAGAGGAGTTAATGGTTAAAGGATTCACCTTTTTCAGAAAAAAAAAAAGGAAATAACGCTGTACTCCCCATCCCTTCCGTTCCCCGATGTACTTACCTTGGTGATGAACTGTCAGTCTCCATGCAGCCGTCACAGGGGTCTGGGAATTTGTGATCCACACTCTTCTCCCTCTTCTCTGTGCAGCACTTCCAGGATGGATCAGAATGATTCTCATTGGTCAGGGCCAGCCCAGAGAATAGGTGTGATCCATCCTGGAAGCACTACAGAAAGAAGGGGCGAAGAATGGGGGTTTCGAATCCATGGAGTGGTTGCATGGGCACTGGCAGCTCATCGTCCACAGAGGTATGTACAGTGCAGTCTGGGGAGCGGGGAAGGGTGTTCAGGGATCAAATTTTTTCAGTTTTTCTGAAAAGGAGAACATACGCTTTAAAACTCTTATTCATTTCGCCATTTTTGTGTCCTACTGGGGAGAACTCCCCTCACTTTCTAAATTTGGGGCACGACAGGAAAGGGAAGGAAATCCCCCACTTATTTGTAACTAGAGATAAGCTTGGACTGTCCTCCGAAATCACCCCTATAGCAGAATTTCAAACGTACACTCTTTTTTTTTTTTTCTCCAATGAGCTGTGGAATTAATCATCCCCCTCCTATTTGATGACCTGGCCCTGCAGCCAATTAGTGTATTGTACTGTCTTCACTTTTTTTTGGTGAATGGGTAGGGATACCATGTAACCCATACTCATTCACACAGAGGGGGGGGGGGGGGCTGGGATCTGGGGGCCCTCTTGTTAAAGGGGCTTCCAGATTCTGATAAGACCCCCCCCCCCCCATGTTGAGCGCATGTGGCCTGGTATGCATGTGGCGCTCGCCAGGCTGCATGCTCGGATAAGGCTGGTATGGATTTACCGAACGAGCAATGTTCAGGTCAAACTTTTGCTCGGCCCAAACCGCTCGCCCATCACTAGTGGTAATACATACAGAAGACCAAGGCAATAGCAAAACTTTGAACAAAAGGTTATGCCCTATAATTATCCACAGCTCCACCGATTGTTCGGATTCCTATTCCATGTCTACTGTTTGCTATTTATTTTGTCTTCTGTATATATTGCTATGTCTTGTGTCTTGAACCCCTGGGCTCCCAGCAATCATGGGCTTTACAATGAAATATAAAAGACACAATTTTGTTGTGCTGGGATCATATAAATGTAAAAACAGCTGATACGATATGCGAGGAAAGCACAATAAATAATATAAAAAATGGTGTAGCGCTAATGAGAACTGTGTGATAGTCCAACATGAGCTTTCAGTATATTGAATAGTTTATACATCAACTTCACTTATAAGTTCATAGTAATACATCTTGCAAAATACACTTGTAAGGACACCGCCACCAACACCCAAATACACACTCAATCGAGTGAGGCCACCTACGTCCTGTGTCTGGGCTCGGTGAATGGCGCTCTGCACTGTGCGGCCAGGTTGGGGGACATTGCAGCTGCATACTACATGTGGCGGAGGAGCTGTTATACTCATTCCAATACAATTGTGGTGCTGATATTGAGGCATCTAGGCTTGCTGGTATCTATCTGAAGGAGCTGCAGTTTTTTTTTATCCCCCATGCTGCTGAGGAGCGGTTATTGAAAAAATACCCAGGCTTGTTTAACCTACCTAAGGGTAAGAGGCAGTGTGTTTGGGTGTTGGTGTCCTTACAAGTGGATTTTGCAAGATGTATTACTATGGACTTTTAAGTGAAGTTGATATAGTTGTATAAACTATTTAATACACTGAAAGCTCATGTTGGACTATCACACAGTTCTCATTAGCGCTACACCATTTTTTATATTTCTTTATAATGAAATGTTTATCTCATTACAGTTGTCTTTTGTGTATAGTGGCTGATATGGTCATTTGTACATGTATGTTGGGGAGGGACATGACCTGTAATTGTTGCTGAATTGCAGCAGAAAAAAAATCAGGTCAGGTCCCCTCCCAGAACTGGATAACTAGATGACCATTTCTTTGGCAGGTGAATCCCACGTATGTATTTTATGTGTGTGTTTAGCTGCCTGCGTGGAGTTTGCCATATACAACAGTATGAGCCATTGTGAAAAGCAGAGGACTGGAAAATACCATGTGTGTGGAAATATGTCCACGCCGAGAGCCAGTGCGTCTTTGCACACATTTGCAGAACGGAAGCTGTTCTTTTTATTCCTGGTTTTGTAGCTACAACTGTTGTCCTCTGTCCCCGCGTCCAACTTGGCTCAGCAATTTCCCGACCAGCTTGGCCTCCCCTGATCCACCTGCTTGTGCGCTCCCAACTGTGACGCTTCTCTCTTTCTCTCTCCTTTGCCAGCTGGACAATTTGACGCTGATGGAGATTAACACAATCTCGACTTTTTTCACCGAATCCCTTAACCACATGTACAAACTACGGACCAGCCTGCAGACCCCGGAGGATGGACAGACTCAGGAATACTGACTCACCCACCGTGTCAACCCAATTAAATTGGCGAGGGCATCTTTAATTAGCTGTGTGCTGGTGAGGAGCAAGTTCATCTGTGCCAACAGACTGCAAGCACAAAAAGATCTCCTTCGTCTTCTTTCGCCGTCGTCGTGCTGAACGACTCTGTATTTTTATTGCTGTCGCATCTCCAGGTGAGAACGATCACAGTAAATTATTAGCTCCGCAGGCCAGTTTAGAAGGAGTTCCTTGTAAATAGATCTGGATACAGGCACCATGGCAATGCTGCATTATTAAGCCTATAAGGCATCAGTGAAGTCAGCGGAACTCAATTACTTTGGTGCCCGCGACATGCGTTCATTCCGAGAGGAGCCTCAGGACCCAGATTTATATCTTTACCCAGAGCTGTCCTGTGTACCGGAGCCTGAGAGATGTCGGCAAGTGATGTCCCTAGTGCTGAGATTCAAAGGAAAATAAAACTCCCTTGTCTTTTTCACAAAAGTTTAATAAAAGGTCTATTTACAGTTCTCTTCTTGCTTCTTCTGTGAAAGACTGGAATGTTAAAAGGCAGCTGCTGGTTAGTAATGTGCTGCAGTAAAGGGTCATGTAAGTCATCTGCTGGACTACAGAACAAACCGAAAGGAGCTCTAGGGCAAAAAGGATGAAAGTCTCCAAGATAATGTTAATTGGTCTTATAAAAAGACAGCAAACATGTTTTGGGGGGCCAGACCACTCCCCCCTTCATCAGGGCTCACCAAAGGAGAAAACTTGAACATACTCAGGCGATCTCTTTTACCACTCACAAATTTTTGCTCCTTATGTTGATCAGTGTGGTCACTGACCACGCTCCCTTCAACATGGTGGGCACCAATGGATAAAACTTGAATGGTACTTGCATAGCAATAACTTTGCTTCACAAGAAGCCCATTCAAGTTAAAGCGGAAGTAAACCCATCGATTTAACAGTTAAAAAAAAAAAAAAGGCATGCTAACTGCACATTGGCTGTGCTCTCAACCAAACAGTCAAACCATCCAATGGCTGGTGTCATAACGGATCACATGTGCAGCACCGTGGCAGTTGAAGATTAAACAGAGGCAAAGATGGCAGCTTCCTTGACTGAAAACGATAGGGGGGTTTACTTTCACTTTAAATCATTTGAATGGCCCTGATGAAGAGATAGCAGTCTGGCCCTGAAACACTTTGATTTTGTTTTGTGATAGAAAAAGACAACCAACACTCTTTTGGTGGGGTGACCAGCCCATTCCCCCTTCATCAGGACTCACCCAAAGGGTTGGCTAGGCCATTTCCCCCTTCATCAGGACTCACCCATAGGGTTGGCCAGGCCATTTCCCCCTTCATCAGGACTCACCCAAAGGGTTGGCCAGGCCATTTCCCCCTTCATCAGGACTCACCCAAAGGGTTGGCCAGGCCATTTCCCCCTTCATTAGGACTCACCCAAAGGGTTGGCCAGGCCATTTCCCCCTTCATCAGGACTCGCCCAAAGGGTTGGCCAGGCCATTTCCCCCTTCATCAGGACTCGCCCAAAGGGTTGGCCAGGCCATTTCCCACTTCATCAGGACTCACCCAAAGGGTTGGGGGGATTGGAGTGGATAGAGGGGGAGAGTCCACTTCTGGTCCTAATGATATACTTGGTCATTGTTCCACTCAGTCCATTCAAGTTTTATCTTTTAGTGAGCCCTGAGGAAGGGAGAGTGTTTTGGTTCACAGAAATCAAGATATAGAGCCACTCTGATTGGCTCTGCGCTGTCCGGTGATGGCTCAAATCACAGCCATTCATAGATGTACTGGCCACCTGAATGTTTTTTGTTTTTCGACTACAGTTTTAGTGATATTGTCTTTTAAAAGTGACATTTAACCACTTCAGCCCCGGAAGGATTCGCCCCCTAATGACCAGGCCATTTTTTTTGCGATGCGGCACTGCGTCGCTTTAACTGACAATTGCGCAGTTGTGCGACGCTGTACCCAAACAAATTGAAATTTTTTTGTTTTCCACAAATGGAGCTTTCTTTTGGTGGTATTTGATCACCTCCTGCGGTTTTATTTATTTTTTGCGCTATAAACAGAGCGAAAAAAAAAAATGAATAAATGTATTTTTTTTTATACATCAGTTTAGACCGATATGTATTCTACATATTTTTGTTAAAACAAAATCGCAATAGGCGTATATTGATTGGTTTGCGAAAAGTTATAGCGTCTACAAAAATGGGGATAGATTTATGGAATTTTTTTTTTTTTTTTTTTTTTTTTTTTACCAGGGAGATGAGCTCACTTTTCCCCTATCAGAACAGGGAATCGCCTTGTTTACAAAGGCAGTTCCCCGTTCTGCTTCTGTAATAGGCGATCGCGGGTTGCCGGAGGACATCGAGTCTACCTGACCCATGGGCACGCTCCAGCGCAAGCCGACGTACAGCTACGGCGATTTGTGGTGGAGAGTTGACCTGCCGCAGTAGAATGACAGCGGCTAGTGTTTAACTTTTTTTTTTTTATATAAAAACAAAACCATTAAACGTAACTGCTCTGCCCTGATCCTCCTTTTCTCAGGTTCCCCATCGACGCTCCTGCCTAGTGCCCCCAGAGCAAGAAGCTTGCTCTAGGTCAGAGGTAGGGGACCTTTTTGGCTAAGAGCCATGAACGCCACATATTTTAAAATGCATTTCCGTGAGAGCCATACAATATGTTTAAAACTAAATACAAGTAAATGTGTGCATTTTATGTAAGACCAACGCTTTTAAAGTACAATAAGTCTCTGAATTAAACAATCAGGTGTTCTTTATTAAGGGATAAATCTGTAATATCCATGTCATCTCCCCCCACTGTAATGTCCACATCTCCCCTACGATTGTCTGACTCTGCTTGTTTACCACTACACAAGCGGGCAGATCCAGGAGCTGTTCAAGGCGGGTGGTGGTGGTGATGACGTCAGCGCGCCGCTCACCTAGGCCGACGTCGGGTGTGCCAAGATGGCCGCCGCTCCGGAGCTAGGCCGAAGCCGCTGCCTTTCCTATGGGCTCAATCCGCGTATCGGCACACCGCGCGATCCGTTGATTGAGAGGCTGAGAGCCAGATGTGGCCATCAAAAGAGCCACATCTGGCTCGTGAGCCATAGGTTCCTGATCTAGGGGCTCCTGAGCCGCAGTTCCATCTGTCGATTCACATACAGTGTGCGACTCGGCCCTGCCCCTGCTCTCTCCTCATTGGCTGTGATTTACAGTAGTGGGAGAAAATGGCTACCGCTAAGGAGGGAGAGCCCTGGGAGAGCTGAGGCTCTGGTGCACATCACTGGATTGAGATGGGTCTCCGGTAGGGCAGGCCATACATGGTTCGCATCTTGACCGGTTTAGATGGCTCCGGCTAAGATTTGAACAGTGTATAGGCAGGATGAATGTACCAAGTTGATTGATCAACTTGGTACAACCGGCATGCTAGGTTTTACCTGCGATTATCACTGTCGACTGCTATAGCCGCTAGCAATAATCGGTCTGCTCTTGGCGGGGATGGCTTTCCGCATCCTCCCCTACCGGGAGAAGACAATGGCCTGGCAGGAGGGATTTCCGCAACAACACTGGCTGTGTTGATGGAGGAATCAAGCACATTATTTGCTCAGTGTAGGGCTAGCCTAAGTATTGAGCTGGCTACATACTATGCAATTTTCTTGTACAGATTTCCCAAAATCATATATGAGGTTAAACCGAACTTTCAAATTGTATGCAATCAGGCAGGCCCTTGCACTATATTGTTGGGTTAAATCTAAAGGAAATTGAACAAAAATTGTATATCCAGCTTTAGGGTGGGCTGGGGGAGCTGCTGCATGCAGAAGATTTTTCACCTTCATGCATAGAATGCATAAAAGAAAACAACCTTGGACCTTTACATCCCCTTAATAAATGAACCAACTAGTCGCAATACTGGTGACCCAGAAGGGGTATAAAGGGAGTTTAAAGCGGAACTTCCACTTATCGGATCCCCCCCCCCCCCCCCTCCGGTGACACAATTGGCACCTTTCAGGGGGGGAGGGGGTGCAGATACCTGTATAATACAGGTATCTGCCCCGCCCATATCCGAGGATGCCCGCCCATATCCGAGGGTTCCCGTTGTGTCTTGGGAAACGCACAGTTCCCAGGACACAATGGGGACCAACAAAGACGCGCAGCGTGATTCGTGCATGCGCAGTGGGTGTCCGGCTGTGAAACCGTAGCCGGGTGCCCACAGTTGCAATGCCGGCGCAGCCGAGCAGATCGGGGGCTCTCGGAGCTTCGACCCCCGCATCGCTGGACCCTGGAACAGGTAAGTGTCCGATTATTAAAAGTCAGCAGCTGCAGTATTTGTAGCTGCTGACTTTTAATATTTTTGGTGTGGGTGGAACCCCGCTTTAACAAGACTTGTGGCCACTCATTAAAATTAGAAGAAAAGAGGTTTAACCTTTAACCACTTTCAGACCGGACCATTTTGCTGGCTTAAGACCAGACCACTTTTTGCGAAATACGGCACTGCGTCGCTTTAACTGACAATTGCGCTGTCGTGCGACGTGGCTCCCAAACAAAATTGACGTCTTTTTTTTGCCTCCACAAATAGAGCTTTCTTTTGGTGGTATTTGATCACCCCTGCGGTTTTCATTTTTTGCGCTATAAACAAAAAAAGAGCAACAATTTTGAAAAAAATTCATTATTTTTTACTTTTTACTATAATAAATATCCCCCAAAGATATATAAAAAAAATATTTTTTCCTCAGTTTAGGCCGATACGTATTCTTCTACATATTTTTGGTAAAAAAAATCGCAATAAGCGATTGAGTGGTTTGCGCAAAAGTTATAGTGTTTACAAAATAGGGGATACTTTTATAGCATTTTTATTAATTTATTTTTTTACTAGTAATGGCGGCGATAAGCGATTTTTATTGTGACTGCGACATTGCGGACACATCGGACATTTTTGGGACCATTGTCATTTATACAGCAATCAGTGCTATTTAAATGCACTGATTCCTGTGGAAATGACACTGGAAGTGAAGGGTTTAACCAGGGGTGGCAGTGTAGGGGTTAAGTTTTCTTAGGGGCGTGTTACTAACTGTGGGGGGGGGGTGTGGCTGTGTTTTAGTGAACACTGATCTCTGCTCCAATCACAGGGAGCAGAGATCAGTGTCACTTGTTGCTAGGCAGAACGGGGAGATGCTGTTTACTTCCGCATCTCCCCGTTCAGCCTTCCCGCGAGATGATCGCGGGTGTCCTCGCGGCCGGACTCATGAGGGTCCCGACCGAGGCACACGCGATGGCACGGCAGCAATCTTAAAGGGACGTACCTGTACGCCCTTTTGCCTGTCTGTGCCATTTCTGCCGACGTACATCGTCGTGCTTCGGTCGGGAAGTGGTTAAACTACGTAGAGCAGGGTTCCTCCAGTGGTTTAGCTATTTGTAAGAGGGTAATTCTTCCCAGTGTCCACAAGCGTAAGGAACATTCTTCCCACTGACCATCACACTAATGTAGCACGAGTTGTAGCTATAGTAATTTTTAGCAGGGTTTCCCTGAGACCAGAAAGCTATATCAAGGGTTCCTCTGTGTTGAAAAGGTTGAGAAAGGCTGACGTAGAGGGTTCTTTACTGTCAGAGCAGCAAGGATGTGAAATTCCCTTCCACAGGCGGTGGTCTCAGCGGGGAGCATCGATAGTTTCAAGAAACTATTAGATAAGCACCTGAACGACCGCAACATACAGGGATATACAATGTAATACTGACATATAATCACACACAGGTTGGACTTGTGTCTTTTTTCGACCTCACCTTCTATGTAAGTGACACTTACCAGAATACTTAAAGTGGGGTGCCCCCTAAAAAAAAAAAAAAAAAAAAATTAAAAGGTCAGCAGCTACAAATACTGCAGCTGCTGACTTTTAATAATCGGACACTTACCTGTCCTGGGGTCCAGCGATGCGGGGGAACGAAGCCCCCCCTCGTTCCCCACGCCACTCGCGGCACAGGCATTCTTACTGTGGGCACCCGGGTGGCTTCACAGCCGGGCACCCACTGCGCCAGTGGCGTCACGCGCCATGATGCACCACGCAGTCATCTGGGACGTGTCCCAGATGACTGACTGCGCCGAGGGGAAGTGATGTCACCAGCCCGGGCACTGAAGGAGGCAGACTACGAGGGACCCCCTAGCAACAGGCATTTTAGAGGTGAGTATTTTTTTTTCCCCCAATATTTTTATTTTTTTATGAATTTTAACCACTTCCCGCCCGGTCAATAGTAAATTGACGTCCGGGAAGTGGCTTCGTTATCCTGACTGGGCGTCATATGACGTCCTTCAGGATAACAGCCGCCGCGCGCCCGTGGGGGCGCGCATCGCGGCGATCGGTGGAGCGGTGTGTCAGTCTGACACACCGCTACACTGATCTCGGTAAAGAGCCTCCGGCGGAGGCTCTTTACCATGTGATCAGCCGTGTCCAATCACGGCTGATCACGATGTACACAGGAAGAGCCGTTGATCGGCTTTTCCTCACTCGCGTCTGACAGACGCGAGTAGAGGGGAGCCGATCGGCGGCTCTCCTGACAGGGGGGGGTCTGCGCTGATTGTTTATCAGCGCAGCCCCCCCTCAGATGCCCACACTAGACCACCAGGGAAGCCCCCAGGACCACCAGGGAAGCCCCCAGCATGTGGATGGCCAGGTACATCCCCCATGGCCATCCACATGTTAAAAAAAAAATCAAAAATATGCCAATCAGTGCCCACAGATGGGCACTGATTGGCACATCATATTAATAAAAAAAAAAGTAAAAAAAAAAGGATTCCCAGCAATGCCACCCATAAGTGTTATCAGTGCCACTCATCAGCGTCCATCAGTGCCACCTATCAGTGCCCATCCGTGCCCACCCATGCCCACCTATCAGTGCCCATCCATGCCACCTATCAGTGCCCATCCATGCCACCTATCGGTGCCACCTATATGTGTGCATCAGTGCCACCCATAAGTACCCGTCAGTGCCGCCTATGAGTGCCCATCAGTGCCACCTGAGTGCCCATCAGTGCCGCATACCAGTGCCACCTATCAATGCCCATCAGTGCCACCTATCAGTGCCCATCAGTGCCGCCTATCAGTGCCACCTCATCGGTGCCCCCTAATTGGTGCCACCTCATCGGTGCCCATCAGTGCTGCCTTATCAGTGCCCATTAGTGCCGCCTTATCAGTGCCCGTCATTGAAGAAGAAAACGCACTTATTTACAAAAAAAAATTAACAGTGACAAAGAAAAACTTGTTTTTTGCAAAATTTTCGGTCTTTTTTTGTTTGTTGCGCAAAAAATAAAAATCGCAGAGGTGATCAAATACCACCAAAAGAAAGCTCTATTTGTTGGAACAAAATGATAAAAATTTGTTTGGGTACAGTGTAGCATGACCGCGCAATTGTCATTCAAATTGCGACATCGCTGAAAGCTGAAAATTGGCTTGGGCGGGAAGGTGTCTAAGTGTCTGGTATTGAAGTGGTTAAGCTATTTTATTTTTTGGAAACACCACTTTAACTTTCAGTGCTGGGCTAAGGAGTAAGAAGTAGAGGCAGCTGCCTAGGTGCTTCAGCAGGAGCTAGGATGCCACAAGGGCAAAACCTACAACTTAAAAAGGCCAAAGAGCCTACATGCCTTGGGTGCTTAACGACGTTGTCCTACCATTCCCCTTCCCAATGTGGTACCAGGCAGCCTATGCAGAAAAAAAAAAAAAAAAAACCCAGCTTCACTCTGTATGTGTGCACAACATGTAAGAGCAATTGAGATTAGATTATGGGCAAGGCCAGAGGAGGGCCATGTCCCCTCACCCCACCCCCTCCTCTCAGATACAGGAGGAGTCTGACTTCTACACACGTTTTCAACAACCTGCCCCTTTCGTAAATGTTTATTTGTAAAATATGATATAAACCTGGATATGAAAAAAAAAGAACAAAAATTAATATTAACATTGCCACCTTTTTCCAGCTGAAGATAAAAGGTAATTTTTTTGGGGGGGGTTCATCCTCCATGGTGGCAGAGGAAAGCGCATTGCCTGCGGCAGGAGCCACAGCGGAGGGTTTTAGCGAGCTCTCCTATTCATATGTTAAAAAAAAGATTTGTATCCTCATGAGTTATTCATGAAATTCGATGCAGATCTCTCTCCGGATGGAGATCACACGCAACTATAATTTTACTTAATAGCCCATTTGTAACAGCGGGCTGATTGCGGACGCGCCTCTGCCGCTATTCTGAGCCATGCAAATCGGCTCTGCGCCTGCAGCCAATCGCACCGAGTACGATGAGGGTGTGTCTGGCCTTCATTTGCATAAAAATGAAACGCAGCCCCCCCCCCCCTTTTTTTTTTATATCAGCGTCGAGGTTAATTAGCATTGTTTGGCGTGAGATCCGTTCACTAACGGTCTAATTTAAAGGGCTCCTCCACCATTAAGGTACACAGCGTTGGAAAGTCAGGGCTGATGGTATTTATTACTCCAGGGTGCTTCTAAGGTATCCAAGCTGGGACTGTTTCAGATAGAACAACTTTTTCTGAGAAAAGAAAAAAAACAAATACCACTCCAGTATAACTCTACGAATTGAGAGGATTGCAGCAGATTGGATGCCGCATTCTGTAAACACTCGGAGTGCAATAAGGCACATTATCAGTTTTATTGATGTAGAAAAAAGCCAAGTCCACCTTTCTGATCACGTTGAAGCTTAATATTTAGAGTAGAACATGAAACTAATCACAGCCTGCATAGGTGGCAGTTGCAGAAAAACATTTTTTTTTTTTTCTTAAAGTGGTTGTAAACCCTTTAAACTACAGGCAAGCCTATAATTAGGCTTACCTGTAGCTGCACTGGATATCTCCTAAACCTGCACGGTTCAGGAGATATCCCTGTATTTGCATGTGCCGACGTCATGCGGCACATGCGCACTTAAGCCAACTGAAGCACTGGCACGTACGTGCCGTTGCTTCAGTTGTACTGTGCCGCTCCCACGCATGCGCGAGAGTGACGTCATCGCGGCTCCGGCCAATCGCAGCACTGGAGTCGCGATACCCGGAAGTAACCTCCAGGATAGATGAGGACGGCTGCTGGGGTTCTCGGGTAAGTAATTTATAATGAGCTAGTATGCGAGGCATACTAGCTCATTATGCCTTTATCTTGCAGGGTGTTTTTTTTTTCCATTAGGGTTTACAACCACTTTACAGTGGGGTGCCCCTTAATAATTTTTTTTTTTTTTTTTTTTTTAAAAGTCAGCAGCTACAAATACTGCAGCTGCTGACTTTTAATAATTGGACACTTACCTGCCCCAGGGTCCAACGATGCGGGGAACGAAGCCCCCCCCCCCCGGCATTCTTACTGTGGGCACCCGACTGTGGCTTCACAGCTGGGCACCCACTGTGCATGCGCGAGTGATACGCCACACAGCCATCTGGGACCTGTCACGTGTCCCAGATGCCTGACTGCGCCGAGGGGAAGTGATGTCAGTGCCCGGGCACTAAAGGAGGCAGACTACGAGGAACCCCCTAGCAACAGGCATTTAGAGGTGAGTTACATTTTTTTTTTTCATTATTTTATGAATTTTAACTACCTGAGATCCGCGCTATAGCCAAATGACGGCTACAGCGCGGATCTGATGTGCCGGGACTACGTCTATTGACGTCATCCCGGCCACGAGCTGCCTGCGCGCCCTGTGATCAGCGAGTCTGTAAGACTCGCTGGATCACAGAGCAGAGTAAGGGGTCGATCCCGACCCCTTACCACGTGATCAGCTGTCAGCCAATGACAGCTGATCATGTGATAATAACAGAGCCGGTAATCGGCTTTTTTTCCTCAACGCGCTGACAGCGCGAGGATAAAAAAAAAAAAAAGCCGATCACCGGCGGCAATGTGCCCAATCCATGGTGCCCACCTTTGCCCCATTAAAGTGCCGCCTACCAGTGCCATCTCAGTGCTGCACATCTGTGTCACCCGCCAGTGCTCATCTGTCACCCGCCAGTGCTCATCTGTGCTGTCCCCATCAGTACCGACTTATCTGTCCCCACCAGTGCAGCCTATCAGTGCCCACCTGTGCCGCCTCATCAGCGCATATCAATGATGCAGAAAAATTACCTGTTTGCAAAATTTTATAACATACTATTAAACATGATTTTTTTTTTTACATTTTCCATCAAATGTTATCAAATAGTTATTAAATTGTGTGTGTATACACACACACACACACACTATATTGTCAAAAGTATTGGGACACCTGCCTTTACATGCACTTTAATGGCATCTTAGTCTGTAGGGTTCAATATTTAGTTGGCCCACCCTTTGCAGCTATAACAGCTTCAACTCTTCTGGGAAAGCCGTCCACAAGGTTTAGGAGTGTGTCTATGGGAAGGTTTGACCGTTCTTCCAAAAGCTTATTTGTGAGGTCAGGCACTGATGATGGACGAGAAGGCCTGGCTCGCAGTCTCTGCTCTAATTCATCCCAAAAGGTGTTCTATCGGGTTGAGGTCAGGACTCTGTACAGGCCACTCAAGTTCCTCCACCCCAAACTCATTCATGTCTTTGCACTGGTGCGCAGTCATGTTGGAACAGGAAGGGGCCATCCCCTAACTCCTCCCACAAAGTTGGGAGCATGAAATTGTCCAAAATGTCTTGGTAAGCTGACGCCTTAAGAGTTCCCTTCTCTGGAGTTTGGGGAGGAGGAACTTGACTAGCCTGCACAGAGTCCTGACCTCAACCTGTCAGAACACCTTTGGGATGAATTGGAGTGGAAACTGCGAGTCAGGCCTTCTCATCCAAAATCAGTGCCTGACCTCACAAATGCGCTTTGGTCAAACATTCCCATAGACCAGGGGTACTGAATAAAAAAAAAAAAAAAAAATCAGAATAATTTTCTTCCAGGGAAGGTCTGAGAGTCATATTTGGCTTGCATCAGTGTCTCCTTCCCATAACAGACTGCCCCATCTCTATCACAGTCCTCTCTCAATATTAGACTCCTGTCTCTTCCATAACATCGCAGCACTCCCACCTTATTCACGAAAGTCAAGAAGCAAGGCATCCCAATACTTTTGATAATATAGTGTATGTGTACATATATATATATATAAAATTAGACAAGCACATCCCGCTCAGCCATGACCACTGACAAGTAAAGTGAATAAGGCCCCTTTCACACATGCGGACTGTATGTCCGTTTTTCATCCATCCGTTTTCGGATGAAAAAACGGACATACATGCACCCCTATGGGATAGCGGGTGTCAGCGGATGAGCATCTGCTGACACCCGCTATCGTCCGCCTCCGCTATTGTCCGATTCTGCAGACTGAGGAAAACCTTTTTTTTCCCCCCATCCGTCTGCAGAGCGGATCGGATGAACACTGACAGATGGTCCGTGTTCATCCGATCCCCCATAGGGGAGAGCGGAGAACCGACAGGGTGGTCCCTGCACAGTGTGCAGGGACCGCCCTGTCATCAGCGGGGGATCAGCTGTGCGATCACCGCTGAGCAGCAGATCTTCACGGGGCGAATCATTACGGATCCGTCCCGTGTGAAAGGGGCCAACTGTTGATTATCTTGGTACAATGGCATCTGAAGGTTGGTGGGGTGTATTGGGCAGCAAGTGAACATGTTGTTCCTGAAGTTGGTTTTTTTTTTTTTTTTAAAACAGGCAAACACAAGGAATTGAGACAATTTGACAAGGGCCATATTGTAATGTCTATACAACTTGGAGCAACTCCAAAACAGCAACTCTTGTGGGACGTTCCCGCTCTGCAGTGGTCAGAACCTACCCAAAGTGGTGCAAGGAAGTGAATCTAGCATCAGGGTTATGGGCGGCTAAGGTTCATTGATGAGAACAAAAAAAAAAAAAAAAAAACATGGCCACTCTGTACCATAACTATCCACACTAATATGACTAGACAGTTAGGGTACATGGAGTGGCCACGTGCGCTGTGGTTTTTGGTTTCCCATTCAAGTGACCTACAACAGCTGTGAATTACATGTACAATTGACGCATATGGGATTTGAGATTTAGCGTCAGATCTTTTGGGATTAAGGGTCATTGATGCAATTGGTAAGCAAAGGCTGGCCCATGTAGTCTGATCCAAGAGCTCCTGTAGCTCAAAATTGATGACAAAGGGAATGTTGGTTTCCGATAGAAAGGCGTCAGAACACAGAGCATTGCCACTTGTGTATTGGGGGGGGGGGGTGCTTATGCTGCCACAGCCAAAAATGTACAGTATGCATCAGAACTGGACCATGGCAGACGGGGGCCTGGTCTGATGAATTCAAGCATGGTTTGAGGAACACGTCAATGAGTTCAAGGTGGTGATTTGCCTCCAAATTCTCCAGATCTCAATCCAATCAAGCAGCTGTGGGATGTGCTGGAAAAATAAGTCCAAGTCATGGGGGGGCCTCACCTCACAAGTTAAAGGACTAAAAAGGAGAAGTTTGGCCAAAGCTCTTTTGGCCACATTTCTTCTGTGAGCCAAAAGGAGTGCACTTAGGTCTGCACTCCTGTGACCCAGATTCGGGGGGGCGGCGGCTAAAGTCTGCCTTCAGCTGATGTCACGGGCCAGGTCCAGGCTCTGCAGGGATCCTGACGATAATGTCAGGATCCACTCAAATGCCTGACTGGCAGCTGGCTCAGTCTAGAAAATCACTGCTGAGAGCATGGACCAGCTGCTACCACCCCCTCAACAGCCCAGCACTCCAGTGTGCTCAGCGGACATGAAAACTGAGCAATAACGTAATCTTTGCTCAGTACTCAGTGTAGAGCTGGCGGGGGGACAGCTGCAGCTCGGATCGATGCTGCAACCTTCTAGGCGAGTATGTACCGTATATACTCGAGTATAAGCCAAAGCACCTAATTTTACCAAAAAAAAAAAAAAAAACCTGGGAAAACTTATTGACTCGAGTATAAGCCTAGGGTGATAAATGCGCAGCTACTGAAGTGGAAAAGAGGGTCAATAATGCCCATTTGCAGCCATAGATCCCACGAACCTCGGCAGTTAAGGGTTCCCGGAGGCCTCCTAGCTGCAGCCAGAATTTGGGGTCTCTGAACCCAAAGGCTCCCGAAATGACATTACTGCAGATGGACACAGTTGACTGACTTTGGGGCCCCGTATCTCGGGGCCACTTGGTGCTAGGAACCCCAAAACCCAGTGGATCTAGCACTACAAACATATCCAAAGATGGGGTTCCTAGCACCAAGTGCCCCCAAAGTCGGTTCGGAAAATGTCATTCTCTGCTGCAGAAAAATGCTTGACTCGAGTATAAGCCAAGGGGGGCACTTTCAGCACAAAAAAAAAAAAAAAGTGCTGAAAAACTTGGCTTATACTCGAGTATATACAGTATATTTGTTATTTTGGCATCCCGCACATTTTTTTTTTTGTTTTTATATTAAAAAGGATCTACTACTGGCTTGGTGCCAGATATCACAGCATACCTTCAGAATTTATGGCCGATCGAAGTATATGTATGTGAAAAGCTCATAGGAGGAGTGATAGATCGATGTCCACAATCCCTTTTAGCAATTAGTCATGTTTAGCAAAAAGTACACTCCTTGTGCTTTCTAATGAATCTCCAACTCCCCAAATCCAGATAAGATGAAGGAGAAAAAGAAAAATTATCTGCCCCAACAATACTCAGCGACAGGCAAACTCATCTTTTTAAACTTTTAATTTTCTCTCTCAAATAATAATAATAAAAAAAAAAAAAACAACCTTGATGGAATATAGTCCTGACCAGCAGCAGATCACACAAACACTCAATATAGCAAGTTAAAGGGGCTTTTTTTTTTTTCATTTACCCCGCCTGGCTTAAAGAAAAAAAACAAAAAATAAAAAAAAACATGAAGCATTGAATGGCAGGCTTTTCTTTCCTTTATAACAATAATTAACGTAATAAAAACATACAAAAAACCCTTATTTTATTATATACAGTAAATAGGGGAGAGGTGAAAGCACCCAATCGTTACGCTTTTTGCTGCCCGATGGCGTTACTTTTGCGAGGACGAGGGAGATTTGTAGCAGCTTTCTTTTGCAGTGATCCCTCAAACCATCCAGCAGACCAGAATGTAAGAAGGTACCTTGAACCCAATCGGACATCCAGGTGTAAGTGCATTCCTGCTGCAAAGCTTTGCAAGGATAATTTTTTCTGTTTGTTTTTTTTTTTTTTTCTATGTACGATAAAAAGTCCATAACTTCAAAATTTCATTAAATGTATCATTTGAGTAAAACAAAAAAAAAAAAAAAAAAAAAGTAGTCCATCTCCTGGCAAGGAAAAAATATATATATAATAAACATTTTGGTGGACCATAATTGGTCAGCAATTAACAAGTGATAAATAAATCCTGCTCATGGCAGCCTCATACAATAGCACAATGGTAATGACAAGTCGGGGGTGGGGAAGGAAGGCACCCACAAATGGTTAAAGTCCGCAGGAGCAGAAAACTTGGTAGCTCGCTTGTAGTGTCAAATGCAGCCAGTCTATGGATAGGGAAATCCTGGGGTGGGATGAGGCGGGTGCAGGTGCCACCAGCGGAGTTGAGGGGTGAAGGGATTGCCCGCAGCTTTGTCATAAGTGAGGTTTTTTTTTTGCCAAACTCCCAGAATCCTTTGAGTCATGCATGGCACATTCATATATAGATTTTTTTTTTCTTTTTGTACATTTTTTTCCCATGGTGATGCAGAAGTAACAAAACAAAAAGTGTGGTGATTTTTTTTTTTTTTCTTTTATTTCCCCCATTTCAGTCCTCCCAGTGAAAAATATTAAATATCAAGATAATAAAATAGATCATTTCTATACTGTACGTCCAGGTCTAGTGCAAGGGAGACGGTGTCACCTGGGGTGGCCTTTAAAGTAACCCCTAGACCACAACGAGGAGGGCAAAACAAGGCACTTCCTAAAGTGTTCGAGTTCAGCTTGTAGCCTGTCCCTCTCGGAGGCGACTCTCTGTTTCTGGCTCATCAGCTCCTGTACAGGGGATGAGGGGAAATAAAAAAAATAAGATAAAAATTACTTTTATTCAGACTAGTAAAGCAAAAAAAAACAAAACTACAAAAAAAGAAAACATGCCTCAACTGCACTCCATCTCAGAAGCATTGCAAGCAGCCCTGTTTTTTCACACAAGTACACCATTAGACCCCTTTCACACTGGGCGTTTTTCAGGCGCTTTAGCATTAAAATAAGCGCCTGTAAAGCACCTGAAAGAAGCCGCACAGCAATCCCAATGTGAAAGCCCGAGTGCTTTCACACTGAGGCACTGCGCTTGGCAGGGCGTCCAAAAAAGTCCTGCAAGCAGCTTCTTTGCAGCGGTGAATACACCTCTCCTAAAGCGCCTCTTCCAATTGAAATCTATGGGAAGTGCCTGAAAAACGCCCGAAAAGCACTTTTAGCAGCAGCGCTTTTAACCATTTATTTGGCCACTAGCAGGGGTTAAAAGCGCCCCACTAGTTTAAGCAGCGCATTGCAAGCTTTTTTTCGGGTACTGGCAGTGCCTTAAAGCATTTGGGTTTTCACATTGGAATTACAGATGAGGCTTCTTTCAAGCGCTTTACAGGTGTTTTTTTTAACGCTAAAGCGCCTGAAAAACGACCCAGTGTGAAAGGGGTCTTATGGCCACAAGTTTGCAAAATCTTGACCACCTATGCACCAAGTCATCCTGGTAGAGGCTTACACAGGGCTGAGGACTCCCTCCATGCCCCCATGTGACAGCTCTGGCCCAACTGCCAATGAAAAAATGCAGAAGGTGCTGCTCCAAGGCCTAGGTCAGGTCACTCGCCTTAAAACCCAGCTGCTAAATACTGGAAGAGGCTCTTCCTATGCCCCATGAGTCTTGCAAGGGAAAAAATAAAATAAAAAATGCTGACTGCACTCCAGAAAAATCACACGTTGGCAACTGTATTTTTCTGGACAAACAGAGTGCACGCCCGGGATTTCCTCTACTAGCACGTTTTACTTACAAAGCCAGGCTTGCCTGTGAGTGAAACGCATCAGTGGGGACTGCTTGTTCATCCAGAACAATAAAGTTTCTAGCGATTGAACTTGAAGTGCACTCCTTCCTAGACTCGCCACACATGCCAGGTAAGGACACGGTCACATGCTCCCCTATATTTCAAGTAATGGGTATTTCTTTATGCACTGTCGTCCAATCATACAATTCTGCACTACGGAACCTCCTTTTATGCTTATGTGGGAAGGGCTACAGCGGAGTGGAGGGTGGCGCTTGGCTTATGGGTTGCACAGACAACTTCCATCAGCAAGTGTTAAAATGGTTAATTTACAGGTGATGTTCTGAAGATTGCAAAAAAAAAAAAAAAAAAACTGGTCTGGCCCTGACTACATTTCAACTTCACTGTACACTTGATTCAAAGATGGCTATCTAGGGATTCTTGAACCTTCTTTGAGGAACCTCATCTTGGGTTGGTGGTAGCAAGAACTCTGCACCTAACCCAGGAAATGTAGCACACAACACTGACTATCTGCCCAACCCCCTACCACAAGTCTTTGGACAGATAAAGTGAACTCTAGTCTACACCTAGAAAGCTTCCCTATACCTGTAGAGCAGTGATCTCCAAACAGCTGCCCCTAGTTTGCCTTCATCTGGCCCTTGGGACACGATTTTCAACCACTGAAAACAGTACTGGGGCATAATTCTCCCCACTGACACCAATGAAGGAGTAGAATTCCTCCCAATGACACCAACATTGGTGCACAATTCTTCCCACTGACACAAAGATGGGGCATGGTTTATTGCCACTGACACCAGGACCTTTTCCACTTCCAATGGCCACAGTCCAGACCCCCTTAAGTCTGAAGGACGGTAAACTGGCCCTTTGTTTAGAATGCTTGGAGGCCCCTGCTGTAGAGGTATATAGAAAAAAAAATTGATCCGGGTGGCCGCACTCCAACAATTTATTACTTTATTGGTTAAAATCCCTACAGCAACAGATGTAATCACTTGTCAACATGTTTCACACCGTAACTACTGGTGCTTACTCATAGCCTGCTGTAGAGGTAGTTCCTCCAAATTTGAGAAAAACTGGTGCAACTAGCTAAGTGATCCTACACTACACCCCCCCCCCCCCCCCCCCCCCATTCTAGTTATGAATAGACTCTTTAGTACCTATTGTTACATATTATGTATACCAACTGCTTTGTAAATTATATGGTCCATGGCTATCCTGCAATACTAAATAAAATAATTGATCGGTCTCTCATTTACATCTCATTCTCTCGCAAGTCATATTATGCACCATACTGCTTTTATTTGAGGTCTTGGAGTTGTTCACCAACCACATTCATAAGAGGATGTTTTTTGCTCTGTATTTGTTGTTTTTGTACATTTCTGTTGTATGGAACTAGAAGATCATCATTGGCACCCAACTGGTCAAGTAATTTTATGTGACCGCACTGGGCACCGCAGAGCTTAAAAATACAATTCCAGGCTAAAATCCAAGTAATCCTTAAAATGCTTCCTTCCCAAGGCCTATTATGACTAACCTGTATAAGAAAGATCCATATACTTGCCTACAGGCTGCTGTGGTCCAATTATGTGATCCCACTGTGTCAGCCAGTGGCAGCTGCATGGGAGAGTAGAGAGTGCTTAACGGCTGGGAAATCCAGGAGCGGCAACGTTATCCATAGGCTCCCATGGCACATCCATTGTCGGCGCTCCCTCCTCTCCCCTGCAGCCACACTGATACAGGGAAGCCAGAGCTCATGACCAGAGCAGTCTGAAAATAGGCAAGTATATAAATCATTCTTAAGGCCCATACACACGATCAGACTTTGTACAAACTTTCCCATGGATTTTTGTACAAAGAGCGTCGGCCGTGAACTTGTATTGCATACACACGGCAGGAGTTTTTCAGCCAACTTTCACCAAATCACTTGGTTTTTCTGCTCTTTACCGCCACCTTTGGTCAACTTCTGTATTGTTGTCTGATCTTTTGCATTGGCTCTGAGCATGCGTATTTGTACTTTGTACAAAAGTCCTATGGTTTTCTGTACACACGATCGGACTTTGCTCCATCGGACTTTTGTTACCGGAAAGTTTGTCCGTTCGCACAGCCAACAAAAGTCTGATGAAACCCCAACAAGTTTGTCCGATGGAGCGTACACACGGTCGGAAGTTGCCTTAAAACAGCTAATTTGCCTGTTTGTTGTCAAAAAGTCTGATCGTGTGTACGGGCCTTTACACAGGTTAGTCAGCGTAGCTGTTAGGAGGGAGCATTTTTAAGGTTAGATTTTACCTGGAGTTTTAGTGTAGGGGGGTCAAAAATAAAAAAAACAGTGCTTTACCTATTCCCCGAGAAAAATAAATAAACCAGTAGCGCTGCTGGAGTCTGCATACTACAAATTTTGAACCAAATAATATTTTTTTTTTTTTTAGAATATTTCAATTGGTATTACTCTTATTACATTAGTTACATTGGAAACTGGTAAAATAAAAGCACTATGGGCTTTCTATCCTGTGATGATGACTTACCGCCATACGATGTGACAACTGTTCTGCCGTCAGACTCAGGTTGTAGTGCTGAACGTCTAGCCGCTTGCACTGTGTCTCCAGAACATGGCGTTCAATGTTTTGATCTGCAAACAAGATGGGAGAAAAGAATAATCAATTTTACATGAAGGAATCGGCTTTAGTCTCTTAAAGGTGTACTAAAATCTGCGGCATGTTCAACATGTGATGAGAGGCCGGCGAGCGGCAATTATGCTAAAGAAAAGCGCATGATAAAATTTTTGCTTTCAGAATCACATTAAAACTTCAAATAACCACTAAACCTAATCATTCAACTCAAACCAACCCTAAACTCTTACAGCCCAACTCCAGCCAAATGTATTCCTTCGTTTTGGATGGAACAGGGAAGGGTTAGGGCCTTTGTTAGGAAGACTCTCCGATGGCTATTTTTAGTAGAGTGGGGATAAGGGTTGGAAAGGTCTGTTTTTATTACCATCTGTCTTTCTGTCCTGGTGACAACTGTTGCCCTAATTTTTTTGCCCTGGTGTCACGGGGACAAGAAGTGCCATGTTAATAACTCCTGCTCCCCTTATTAAATCACAAATTGGCTTGAGTTAACTGAATCCAACTACTTAACCAAGCCATTCTCAACTTTTTCAACCCAGAGGAATCCTTGAAATACCTTTCCGGTTTGAGGGAACCCCTGCTGAAAAAATAAAGACTCTACAATTCATGATACATAAGTGTGATGGTCAGTGCAAAAAAATGAAAGCTCTATACACCTGTGGTCACTGGAAAGAACCCCCCCCCCTTACAGGTAGCCAAAAAGATCAATGAAAAAAAAAAAAACCCCCCAGCAGCCTCTGGAGGAACCCTAGGGTTCCATTCAACCCTGGTTGAGAAATTCTGACCTAACCTCACTCATTAGCCCAAATCCCAACCAGCCTATCCTTAAGCTACTCGCTACTCCCAAACAATAACAGAACCCAACCAATATACATTATGAAGATTACATTTATATACATTATATGGGCAAAGCTATGTGAACACACCACCACCCCCCCCCTCCAAATGATGGGTTCAGGTGTCTCCAGAGAGGGGGGACTGTTAAAACATCATACAAAGACATTGTAGACCACTGTGCTCTTCCAAACTTGTGTAACAGTTTGGTGAGGACCATTTTCTGTTCCAGCATGACTGTGCCCCTATGTACAAAGCCAGCTCCATAAAGACATGGTTTGACAGGTTTGGTGTGGAGGAACTCAAGTGGTCCCACAGAGCCCTGACCTCAACCCTACTGATCACATTTGGGATGAACTGGACCACCAATTATGAGCCAGGTTTTCCCACCCAACATCAGTAACTGACCTCACAAATGGACACAAATTCCAACAGACATCCCCCAAAACCCTTCCCAGAAGAATAGAGGTTGTTCTAGCGGCAATAGGGAACACAATAATGGCCATGGTTTGAGAATGGAATGTCCAAGAAATGTACCCACCTTCTAAATGTTCCTGATAGGCTTCCAATATTGCCTCAATTCCCTGCCATTTAGGTCTCGGTGGCTCATCCTCCTCCTCTTCCTCCTCGTCTTCTTCTTCCGACGTCTCCTCCCCCGAGGTGACGTCTTGCTGCCGTTGCCCCAGGCTTGCCCCCGTCTGCCCAGGTCCTGGCTGTCCATTCTGTTGTTGCACTGGGGCCCTGCTCGAGTGCTGCAGCTCGGGAATGTTATAGTGAACAGAGGCGTCCGGTTTGTGGTTTTGCTCGGCGCTGTGCAAGCCGGATGCTCCTGTGGGCCAAATGGTACAGGTCACATAACTGTTTTCAGCACAAGAGAAGGCAAGCCAAAACAAAGCTCTACCATAGGTTGTGTGTCAAAATGTATACATAGGGTCTCTGTATTGGGTCGGATATCTTATTTTCAGGCCTGAAGAAATTACTGAATATGAATAGATCAATAAATGTTATTAAAGTTTACCTAGCTTCACATATGTGTCTATGCTTGCTTTGTAATGTGTCAGTGTAACCCTTCCAGTAATTCTTGGCTTCTCACAGAGATCACAATGCTCCCCCTGACAAAGTCCTCATCTACTTCTCTCTCCAGGATCACCATCTACTTCCTGATCTGAGATGCCACTATAATGTAAATCTTGATGCCAATTCAGTTCTTGGCTGTGTTCACTAACGTCTGACACAGATCAACCCCTGTTGCAGCAACTCATCTTAGGGACTTTCTACAAGGTGGCACTGTAGCAATCTGACTGGGGGAGGGGAGAATGAGGAAATGCTTCCTCCTGCCTGCAGCAGACTGATGACATCATCTCAGCCTAGCCAAAATTACTGACTGACTGGAGATCACAGACAGCTTTTTAGAGGATAAAAAAAGGTGGAACTTTACAAGTCTGCAGGAATAGGTTCCTAAAGTTACTGATAGGTCCACTTTAACTGCTACTATATATATATATATAAAAATATTATAAATTATAAAAATAAAGTTAAAAATGTAAAATAATGTGTCTTAAAGTGCAACTAAAAAGGCAACATTTTTTTGCTTTGGATGGAGTAGCGGGGGATTAGAATCCCTGTCAGTTTTTATTGCTGCCTGTGTCCCCTTTAAGGAGATTCACCCTCTCCATTTGTCCCATTTACCATTATCATTGAAAGTGAAGGTAAACAAAAATCCCAAATTTTGGGTTGTCCCCCAAAAGGTTATATAGTGGGGAAATCTTTCAATGGGGACACTAGTTCTGGTGACCTTGTGGTCCCCAAGGAATTCCTCTCACTTCCTGCTTGGCTATGGGACAGGAAGTGAAGTGAAATCTCAGCAATGGGACAAAGACGAAAAAAATCTGACAGGGGTTATAACCCTCCCTTACGCTATCCAAAAAATAAAATTAAAAAAATGTACTTTAAGATTTCGTCTTCAATGGGGACCAGTTTGTATGGAGCTAGGGACCCACAAAAGCTTTCATTCTTTACCATGAAGTCTTACCTTTGTGCTTCTGCAGGGCCTTCTGTGTGGACTGTAAGACAGATTCGTGAAACTGGTGTGCAAATTCCTCAGCCAGGAAGGGTTCCCATGACTTGTTCCTCCCGTTCATGCTTTGGGAAGGCTGCACTGGGTTTTCCTTGGGTGTGTGTCCTCGCACAAAGTTCAGAATGCTCAAGCTCTTTTTAGCAGGCGGGCCCTCGACCTGCCTGATTTTGTCGGCGCTTGGTGCGTTGGTCACCGGGGGTTGGACTGGAAGCTGCAGGGGTGGGACCCTGGTGGACTCCAGGACTGGAAGCTGCAGGGGTGGGACCCTGGTGGACTCCAGGACTGGAAGCTGCAGGGGTGGGACCCTGGTGGACTCCAGGACTGGAAGCTGCAGGGGTGGGACCCTGGTGGACTCCAGGACTGGAAGCTGCAGGGGTGGGACCCTGGTGGACTCCAGGAGTTTGCGATGATCTACATTATGCGGTTCTAGGCGAAGGGGTTCCAGAGGCTTTACGGTTTCCGGGACAGAAACAGTGCAAGAAGAAGAAGTAGAGGCAACTGGAGCTGGTGGATCAGGATGTGTTGATGGTGGAGCAGGTAGCTGGTCCTCGGGGGCAGGGCCTAAAAAGGTAAGCAAGCAAGTCTCTTTTCAGACCTTAAAATATGGGCAAGTCAAACATTTCCATACAGTCACAAAGCAGAATACTTATTAGCATTTGCAAATGATATAAAAAGTCAAGCCCCAGTCGGTCATTCTTCGGACCCATTGGTACCCTTCCAGTGCAGTGCATAGTGGGAGTGCACACAAAAAATGTGTGCATTGCCACCATTCTTTAGTGCATTAATGATGCAATTCACCAACAATAACATGTGTTGCAGTCCAAGGGTTGCACGAAAAGCTACTTCTTGGTAAATATTACAACAAAAAAAGAATACAGTAGAGTTCCTCTTTAAAGTAAAGCCTTTGTTATGAAAAAATAAAAATAAATCTCCTTCCCGTGCTTGGTCAGCTATTTTATGCTTCACGGATTTGTGCAAATTTAGCAGTTTTCTACCTACTGATGGCAGGCAAGTAAATTTGACTCCTAGACCACAATCAAACTAGGCAGGCCATACATCTTTGTAGCAAGGTGGTTACATGACTCACCTGAGGGGGGAGGAGGAGGAAGCGGGGGAGGCGGGCTGGTCCGAGTCTGGGCTGGCGGTTGGTTCTTTACTGCCTCGGGTGCTGCATTCTTCTGCTTAATTGCCTCAAGTATTTCCACCAGTTTTTCCTTGTCTGTGGTAATGAAGGCAATGTGTTAAAAGCAACATCTTACCAAAAGGGTACAGTAATTATTATTAGCATTTGTATAGAGCACTTTACATATACATTCACATCAGTTACTGCCCTCAAGCAGCTCACTATCCAAGGTTCTAATGACACACACATACACACGGGCCAATTTAGAGAGCAGCCAATAACATATTAGCATGTCTTTAAAGTGTGGAAGGAAACTGCAGTACCCAAAAGGAAACCCTGACAAGCAGACTGGTCACATACAAAACTTCATGCAGACGATGCCCTAGCTGGGATTCGATCCGCGGACTAGGGTTGCCACCTCATCCCTCAGACGCATGTCAGACTTCAAGTCACAGGGCAAAGTCGGATCCAAAGTGGTATGACTGTCATGTCGTACCAGTGCGAACCTGGCCTTATCTGCATTAAATTAGCCTCAGAACCTGTGCAATTCATATGCGTTTGAGTTTAAAGGGATGAGGTGGCAACTCTACCGCAGACACCAAGTGTTGAGCGCTTTGGTGGGATCATAATCCACAGGCAAGATTAAGCCATAATCTACATATTGGGCCACCCAGTGCTCTTATATCCCGGACAGATGAACTTCTTTATTCTAAGGGGCCTCATCTGTAGGCCCTGAACCCTCCAAAAATACCTTCTGTCCTTTGGAGGGCTCAGGGTCCACAGGCAAGATCCAGCCATATTCCAACTGGTTGGCACCACTGCCCTTATACTCTACAAATTAACTATTCTATTATGAGGAGTAGAAACTCTTTGGAAGGTTCAGTGTCCACAGATGAGATTGAGCCATAATCTACATTGTTACCCACCATGGCTCTTCTATCCTGTAGAGATGAACGGTTATATTCCAGAAGGCCTAAATGTGGTACTTTCAAGTCCTCCAGAGTGCAGAAGCTCTTTAGAGGACTCAGAAACCACTGATGAAATCCATCCGTAATCTAACTGGTTGCCCACCACTGCTCTTATATCCTGTAGAGCAGCATTTCTCAACCTTTTTTTCAGTCAAGTCACCCTTTAAAATTATGAAAAACCTCAAGGCACCCTCTAAAATTATGGACACAGTCTTGAGCCACCCCATTCTAAAATGTAAAAACTATTTGAATAGTTTTACATATGTATGTAGCAACATCCACACACATAGGACACCCAACGTTGGAGGCGATTTATTCTTCCAAAGCAAATACACTTTTGCAAACTGGTACTGACTAGTATTCCAAGGTTTCTCTTATTCCTCAATTTTTCTCCATCGCTCCCTGTGCTGACAGAGGGGCAGACAAGAATGCTATGCAGGCTTCCGACATCCTTCTTATCAACTGATGCCATTGGTTGTTAGGACGCCAGCGGCTAGAAGGTTGTAATGGCGCACAATGAAAACCTGTGTCTTTGTGTAATTAAAAGTGTGTGTGTGTGTGTGTGTGTGTGTGTGTGTGTGTGTGTGTGTGTGTGTGTATATAATATATATATATATATATATGTATGTGTATATATTATATATACATACGTGTGTGTATATATATTGTGTGTGTATATATGTGTGTATATATATATATATATATATATATATGTATATATATATATATATATATATATATATATATATATATATATATATATATATATATATATATATATATATATATACACACACACATATATATATATATATATATATATATATATACACACACACACACACACACACACGTATGTATGTAATATATATACACACACACACACACACACATCCCATTGGCTTGTATACCATTTTTGGGCAATTCTTAGACATTTTGCCAAGGCACCCCTGAAGAACCCTTGAAATAGGCTGCTGTAGTGTACACGTTACTATGGAGGAACGTCTCACCTCTCCTCTTCTCTGCACTGACATGTGACAGGTCGAAGAACGTGAGAAATTTCTTCTTCTCCTCCAGGTTGGGGCTGTTGTTGAGCTCATCTGGGCTGAATCTGGTGGAGAGGGGAGAATGCGGAGATGGCGTCTGTCGCTTGATTTGTATCGTGGGAGGAGACTGACTCCTTTCCCGCAACATCCGCCTTCGCTTCCTCCGCTTCTGCTGCAGGAGGCGCTCCTTTTCTTGTTGGGTTGTGAGGCCAAATATCTGGAGGAACTCCAACTTCTGCCACATTGAAACAAAATTGAGACAAAACTATTATAGGCTGATCGATCACAAAGCTTTGTTCATGCCAACTGTGTGTTTAACATAAGGGTCACAAAAAAAAACAAACAGAAAGGGGTTGGGAAACCAAGTAGTTATAACATTTAAAAAAAAAATGTACAAGACAAAGCTCCGTTATCAACATGGGTTCAGAAAAATGAGGAGACATTTTTAGGAAGTAGGTAGGCAAGCTAGACCATTTTTGGCGAAAGCAAATCTTTCCTGAGACACCCAAGGAGGGCTTCCTTCACCAATCCCCATCTAAAGATGCCAGTTGGTTAGTGTACTAGCCAGACAACTGGGTTAAACAAGATTTGAGTCAATGACCTGAAACAAGTAAATTTACTAAACGCAAATATACTGCACTTTGCAAGTGTAGTTGCTCCACAGCTTAGTATATGGGGTAAAGCTTCACATTGCAAAGAATGCAGAAAATCACATGCAAGAAAAACAAAAAAAAAAAAACATGCATTTTTGCTTGCAGTGATTGGATGTTGGAAGTCAGCAGAGCTTCACCTCATTTACTCTGGAGCAAAAGAACTTGCAAAGTGCACAGTCTATTTGCCTTTTAGTAAATCAACCCCATTGTGCCCATGTATAATGTTTATGTAAACTTAGACATCACCCATAATATAAAGAATGATAATTAATGGATATTTATGATATGCACTAATCAGTAGCAGGAATAAAAAGTGTTTCTCAATTTTTGTTGTTGCAAGAAGTCAAAAAACGAAAAATATGCTTGTACAGTTACTTATGAAAACAGCAGACTATCCTGCATTTCATAGTTTTCATCCGACATGTTTCTTGAACAAACGTCTACTTTTTCAAGGGTGCATATGGAGTTCCAAGGATAACCAAGTACCCCAAGGTCACTCTGGCAAAGTCTAAAACTGGCCCCTTAAAAAAAAGGGCACATTAAAGTGGGGTGCCCCTTAAAACATTTTTTTTAAAAGTCAGCAGCTACAAATACTGCAGCTGCTGACTTTTAATAATCGGACACTTACCAGTCCCAGGGTCCAGCGATGCGGGGGAACAAATCCCCCCCCCCCCCTCTGCTCGCCGCACCGGCATTCTCACAGCCGGGCACCCACTGTTCATGCGCGAGCGGCGCCGTGATACGCCACGCAGTCAGTCATCTGGGACCTGTCACGTGTCCCAGATGACTGACTGCGCCGAGGGGAAGTGATGTCAGTGCCTGGGCACTGAAGGAGGCAGACTACGAGGGACCCCCTAGCAACAGGCATTTAGAAGCAAGTTAAATTTTAATTTTTTTTTCCAATTTTTTTTTTTTTTATGAAATTTAAGCTACTTTTTTTTTGGTGGAAACACCACTTTAAGATTTAGAACACAAACCCAAAATTAGCAAAAGGGGAACCAGAAAACGGGGTGAGTTTCGGTGTAAGGAACCATTCCACCCTCAACTGCAGCCATCCACCTGGGAGAAGAGAGACCTTATGCATGGTTGTTCCAGCCAAGGGACACAACATATGTACACAAGCATATAAATCTATCAATAAACTATCCTTTGTAGGATATGAAGTAGCAATGGAAGTCTCCATGTCTCTCTCAGAAAAGGGTTCCTTCAAAGCGTACCTAAAGCCAAAACTTTTTTTTTTGTTATGGCACAGAGTATGGTTAGAATCCCTGCCAGATTATATTGCTTGAAAAAAGTGGAATAGCTCTGGAACTCTGAAGTTTTTTTCATCTTTATTTAATATCATAGCCTTCATCCAAAACGATGGCAGTAGTGTGGATAATGGAGAATACGAATGTTAAGAAATTAAATATTGGGTTGGCACTGGCAGCTTCTGCACACCAAAAGGATTTCCACAATTACTTTGGGTGCACAGGGTCAGCTCCACAATGCCAACCGGGGTGCCCCATCCCATACCTCAGAGGACGTATCCAGCTTGAGTGGGGGCTGCTCAGCCACTCGCCGGAGGTGCGCCCGGACTTCCTCCTCATCGCTTTCATCGTACGAGTCATCTAGGTCGTAGTAATAACCTAAAAAACAAGAGAACACGGGTTAGGAATCCGTAAAACCAAAGAATGAGTCATGTTTACTGGAACGCAAGGTCTTTAAGAGAGGAGTAGGCATGCTACTTAGAGTGTAAATTGTATCGGAGGTAGAAATAAAAAATATTGTTGGTTCTATTCGGAAGTAATCCATTTAACGCCCCACTCTGGATTGCTATTAAAGTTTAGCCATGCAAATTAGCAGGTTTGCATTGTACGCAAGAACAGTGTGGGCCTGCCCATATCCTGGGGGCATTAGACAGACAGTGCAGGAGAGTGATAGCTGCCAGAAGGAAACAAAGACTATGGTGCTTATTACATTGCCACTAGCCAACTGAGCATCATCTAACCCATACAGTGCAGGGGGAACCCCACAGCATGGGCCGATTTAACAGCAGCCCGGAGCAGGGCTTTAAAGTTGTTGTAAACCTCTGAAATTAAAACTGAATAAAGTGTATCCTTCTATAGTGTGAACTAGCCTTAAGCCAAAGCACCTAGTGTGGTTCCGACCTGCTCCTTTTTTTTTCTCCTCTGCTATCTGCATGAATCACTTGTAACAATAAGGCTTAATGTACACGGGACGTTTTAACTTGACAGATAAAAAGCCCAAATTTTTTTTCCTTTTCAAAATGGCCAAAATTTAAAAACGGCCTTAAACGAAACGCTGCTAAAACGCCGGTACCGCATTTAGCGTCGGAAACTTCGGTGTCTGAACTCATTTTTTTTCCTTCAAAGAAAAGCCTCTAAAGTCAACTGCCTAAAGACGACTTAAGCCCCGGACCATTCGGGGGGGGGGTGGCAAAGACCAGAGCACTTTTTGAGATTTGGCACTGGGTCGCGTTAACTGACAATTGCACCCAAACAAAATTGACTATTTTTTTACCCCACAAATAGAGCTTTCTTTTGGTGGCATTTGATCGCCTCTGCGGTTTTTATTTTTTGCGCTATAAACAAAAAAAGGAGCAACAATTTTAAAAAAAAAAAAGCAACATTTTTTTACTTTTTGCTATAATAAATATCCCCCCAAAAAATATTAAAAAAAAAAACTTTTTTTTTCCACAGTTTAGGCCGATACGTATTCTTCTACATATTTTTAGCAAAAATAAAATCGCAATAAGCGTATATTGATTGGTTTGCGCAAAAGTTATAGCGTGTACAAAACAGGGGGATAGTTTTATGGCTTTTTTTATTATAAATTTTTTTTTTTTTTTCACTACTAATGGCGGCGATCTGCGATTTTTAACGGGACTGCGACATTATGGCGGACACATTTTGACACATTTTTGGGACCATTGACATTTTTACAGCGATCAATGCTATAAAATTTCATTGATTACTGTAAAAATGTCAGTGAAGGGGTTAAGTGTATCCTAGTACGTGTTCTAACTGAAGGGTGTAGGGGACATGACAGATCGCTGTTCATACTCTGTATGAACAGACAATCTGTCTGTTCTACCCTCAGAGAACCGGAAACTGTTTACACACACACACAGATCCTGGTTCTCAGTGGGCCCGGAACGATCTCGGGAGCCCGGCGGTGATCGCGACCGCTGGGCACTCGCATCGGCTCTGTGGGCGAGCAGGTGGCGTGCACGCGCCCCCTAGTGGCCGTCTATGGTACAGATGTACCACAACAGCAATTCGTGCAGCCAAGCCATGTTGCCGCAGTATAACTGTGGCGGCTGGTCGGCAAGCGGTTAAAACGAACCTGTGTACATGTACACATAAGATAACATTGGTTGAGTTCAGGGGCAGCTGAAAAAAGCATCCATTTGCCTCTGAACGTACGTCACCGGCGGCTCCCGCGTGCATGCGCGGGATTGACATCATCGCGGCTCCGGCCAATCGCATCGCCGGAGCCCGCGATATCCAGAAGTAACTCCAGGAGCGGTGAACGAGGACCGCTGCGGGGGCTTCAATCTCAGTTAAGTAATACATAGTGAGCTAGTATGCTATGGATACTAGCTCATTATGCCTTTGTCTTGCAGGTTTTATTATTTTTTTATTGGGTTTACAACCACTTTAAGCACCATATAGCAATATGGTGTGACCAAATCCCCATATCTTTTGAAAATATTCAGCTGTTTTAAATAGCCTTGCAGGAGGTAAATGTATTTTTTGCATGTGTGCGCTGTAATATTTTGTTCTGTTTTATGGTCTTATGGCTGCACCATCTTTAAGGCATCTTTTAGGGTGTGCCCCCCAAATCTTTGTTTGTCTAAAGAGGGGTAAAGGCACAGGCACCATCTCTGCCCATAGCCTGCAGCAATCACTCGAACATGTTTTTAAAATGAAGGTTTCCTCTACTTCTTTCTCTTAACGTAAAAAGAAAAAACAACTCCCAAAGTTTAGTAAATCTCTGCAACTCATAGGCGTCTTACCCTTCTCCCGGGCCTCTTTCCGCCTCCGTTCCTCCAGGTCCAGCTTACTGACCAGCCTGCGGTGCTGCTGCAAAAACTCATCGTAGATATACATGGGCTCTCGCGTCCTGGGCGGCGGCGCTCTGAGCGCCGTGCTTGGCTTGTGCAGCAGCGTGATCTCCATAGTCTGTCCAGCTTGCTGGAGGGAACTCCGCTGCTGGTTTAGGAAAGTCTGCGTTGACTTTTCAAGCTCGGCGAGGAAAGGGGCGTGGGAATAACCAGCGTGCTCCAATGTGGAGGAATCCCGAATGGGCTGGTACTTCTCCATTTCCCGTCTCCTATGTGCCAACTCCTCCTCATCCTGTGGCTTCTCAAAGGAAAATGGTCGCTCTATTTTGATCGAGGCAACAGTTTGTCTGTTATGTTCGTACATAGCGGTGGCATGGTTATGGACAGTGGTGGGCTCTTGGGTGCGTCGTGGCTCTGTTGTGGTCTCCATCAGCGACACGGGGTTCCATAATGAAGTGGTCGTTGGCTGTTGCGGTTTGGGAGAAATAAGAGGTGGCGGGCCTCCAAAATGTTGTAGGGGCTCTCGGACACAGCCCTCATTGCGGTTGCTTATAACCCTACATGAACTGAAGGGAAAAAAAAAAAAAAAGCGTGTGAGCATTGACCAAACCGGTTGACTATAGCCGACATCCTAAGTTTGTAAGTACAAAATGTAGAACTTGTGTGGGTTAAACCAGGGTTTGGGAAATGGCCCAGATTTCAGTAAGGGAACCCCAAGTGGAATAAAATTAAAAGGTATATCAAGATCAAAGTGCGAACAGTCAAGGGGTCCATTTAAGAAAAATTTGCTTTGTGAATGTCGCAACATTTGCACAAATGTCATGAATACCCATGGTTCATTTGGAGAAGGATTTAGGGACTTTAGGAGCGAAAAGCCTTAAGAATATTGGACCAGAATAGTTAAAGATCTGACCAATGGAAAAAATAGACAACACTAGAGGCCAAAATTTTTAAAACAAACTCTCTAAACAAAGGGCCAGTTTACTGTCCTTTGGACTTCAGGGGAGAGGCCAGACTGACCAATAGGAGTTGAAAATGTCCTGGCATAAGTGGGAGGAGGAACACAGTGCCCCATTGTTGGTGTCAGTGGGAGGAGGAACAGTGCCCCATTGTTGGTGTCAGTGGGAGGAGGAACAGTGCCCCATTGTTGGTGTCAGTGGGAGGAGGAACAGTGCCCCATTGTTGGTGTCAGTGGGAGGAGGAACAGTGCCCCATTGTTGGTGTCAGTGGGAGGAGGAACAGTGTCCCATTGTTGGTGTCAGTAGGAGGAACAGTGTCCCATTGTTGGTGTCAGTAGGAGGAAATTATGACCCACTGTTGGTTATCAGTGGGAAGAATAGGGCCCCAAGGGCTGGATATTGGCAGTATGAAGTGATCCACCGCTCCAGGATGATCCACCCAAACTCAATCCCACAGCTATTCCTATGGTTAGAGAACCCAGGTGCAGGCATGGCACAAGCTGATGAAGATGCAAATTAAGGACTCTGGACGGCCGCACTCCAAGAAAAATTCAAAAGCCTTTGTTGGTAAAATATGGAATCACACAAAAATGGGTCACAGCAAAGCAAGAAAATAGCTAATGCATTTCACACTACCAGGAGTGCTTACTCATAGCTATGAGTAAGCACTCTTGGTAGTGTGAAATGCATTAGCTATTTTCTTGCTTTGCTGTGACCCATTTTTGTGTGATTCCATATTTTACCAATAAAGGCTTTTGAATTTTTCTTGGAGTGCGACCGTCCAGAGTCCTTAATTTGCATCTTCATCGGCTGGATATTGGCAAGCAAAGGGTCACATCTGGCCCATGAACAGCAGTTTGGAGACCACCGCTATAGGCCAAGAGCATTCAACCAGATGAGGAAATAATAAAACAGACAGATAGGGATACGTTCACTATCCATCCGATGGATTGGATGACAATTGGATGGAAACAGACATGCAGTCCGTTTCCATCTGACCGTCCCATAGAGAGCAGCGGGCTGTGTTCGTGTAACCATCACAACTTATGATTGGTAAGCTGAAATATATTAAATTTTTGTTCTTGGGTTTAGATCTACTTTAATAGCGCATGTGGTATACGCAGAGCTTTTGATAGTACCAACGACTAACCTAAGGTTTTCCGGCCTAAGCTCCGGTTCCGATGGGTTAATAGGACGGCCGCTCATGTCCAGCTGCTGCTCCAACACCTGCTGCCGAAATTCAGACACCTGGTATTGGCGGTCCTCCTTCTCTTGCCTCAGACGTCTTTGACGAGCCAGCCACTTCTCCTCCTCCTGCGTCCTCTGAGCCAGGAGAGCGGCCGCCGCCGCCGAGTTGGGTGGGGGAAAAGCAGCGTGGGCAGAGATCAGGCTGGGGACCGAGTGGTGCGTAGGGGGCGGCAGAGGCAGTGGCGGCGGCGGCTGGTGTAACGAGTGTTGGACTGGCTTTGCGGTCTGTAGGGAAGGTTCTTTTAACTTCTCTGCAGGCAAAAGAGAAAAAAAGAAGGACCTGGATTAATTTCAAAATGATACACCATGTGGTCAAAAATGTGCAGACTATCACATCTACGTGAGCTTTGTGGTCATTCCATTCCTGAACAATGGCCATTAACATGAAGTTAGTGGAAGCTGGAGAGATAGGAGCAATGAACGGCTTTTCTGGTCACCGGGGGAGGAACAAGACCTTATGTTTTAATAAACTTCAGCAGAGAAAAGAAGAAGAAGAAGAAAGAAGAAGAAAGAAGAAGAAAGAAAGAAAGAAAGAAGAAGACTTTAGTCCCCTTTCACACTTATACGACTTGTCCCACAATTCGGGACTGCAAAGTAGCATGACAAGTCGTTCCCCATGATTTCCAATGACAGCCATTCATATTAGTATGACTTCCAGTCGTTCCGACTTCAAAGTAGTCCCTGCACTACTTTGGTCCGATTTTGATGCCACTTACTCAGGCATTCCTTGAAATCGTGGCAAAAATCGCACAAGTGTGAAAGGGGTCTCAGGGTCCATTTACTTCTTTGTTGCCCGTTAACACGCATCCACACACACACACACACGCCATCCGACACTTCCGGGCAGAGGACACGCTTGCGAGCCGACTCGCTACTGCTGTGATTACACACAGCGGAAGCTGATCGGCAGTTGAAGGGTACTCAATGTCCTCTGGCACCCGCCAATCATCAGGCAGAGAGACAGAACTGCTATCTGCCTGTGGAGTTTGTATTCCATCTCTTCCTTTAGTAAAAGCACCTCACACACAGTATAGGGAAAAAAAAAAAACACTGGCTAGGCACACAGTTAACCCTTTGATCACCCCTGTTAACCCCTTCCAAGCCAGTGTCATTAGTACAGTGACAATACATATTTTTAGCACTGTTCACTGTATTAGTGTCACTGGTCCCTCAAAAAGTGTCAAAAACGTCAGCGTCAGAATTTGTGCCGCAATATTGCAGTCCCGCTACAAGTAAAAAAAAACTAGTAAAAAAAAAAAAAATCTAAATAAAATAAAAATATCCCATTCGTTTGTAGACGCTATAACTTTTGCATAAGCCAATCATTATACGCTTATTGTTTTTTTTTTTTTTACCAAAAGTATATGTAGCAGAATACATATTGGCCTAAATTGATGAAGACATTTTTTTTTAAAATTGTTTATAGCGCAAAAAAAAAAAAAAATAATAAAAAAAAAAAAAAAAAAACGCAGAGGTGATCAAATACCACCAAAAGAAAGCTCTATTTGTGGAAAAAAAAAAAAAAAAAAAAGGGGGGGGGGGGGGGGGGCATACATTTTTATTTAGGTATAGTGTTGCATGGCCCGCGCAATTGTCAAAGTAATGCAGTGCCGTATCGCAAAAAATAGCCTGGTCATGAAGGCGGGGTAAAGCTTCCGGAGGTCAAGTGGTTAATGTGCGTTATGCTGTATGCTAATGTACATTGCGTAAAGACAACCCATTGAAAATAATGGACTGCCGAGACACATTGTGCTAAAAACACATACTGGACACTTTTTTGTAAAGCAACATGAATTGGCGACATTCAAAACAAATGTAAAGTAAGGCCCCTGTCACACTGAGGCGCTTGTAAACTGCAAGTAAAACACTGAGCACTTTAGAAGAGCTTTCCGTTCATTTCAATGGAGAGGGGCATTTTTTCCACCACCCTGCCCCAGTGTGAAAGCATTCATTGATTGATTCACGAAAATAGGTTTTCATGAGCTTTTCAGGCGCTTTTTTTTTTTAAAGCATGAAAGCGCCTGAAAAGCGCCTCAGTGTGAAAGGGGTCTTAGTCAAATGGACCGCTAAGTAACCTCTCACTAATACTCTATCTTTCCATTAAGAATATTTAAACAACAAAAAGAGTTTTAGGCTCATGTCCTGTTCTGGCAAAAGACAGCTAATGTGAAGAACGTTTACCGGGTCTGCTGGGAGGGGGTTGCTCTGCGGCTTTCCCCCGTTCTTCCTGGTGACTCCGCATGGGGTGGAGTTCGGACTCTACCAAGAACTGGTTCTCCAGGTTCTTCATGAGGGCGGCCTCTTTCTCTCTTGCCCTCTCGCGTTGCCTTTCCAGTTCCTGCTCCCTCTCTCGCTCCTTCTCCCTTTCCCGCTCTTTCTTCTCCCGCTCCCGCTCTCGTTCTCTTTCCCGTTCCCTATCCCTCTCCCGCTCTCTCTCTTTTTCCCGCTCGCGGTCTGCTTCCCTTTCTTTTTCTCGTTCCCGCTCTCGTTCCCTCTCCCGCTGCCGGAGCTCTTCATCCATTTGAAGTCTGGAGGGGGGAAAAACAAAGAAAAAAACATTTTACTTTTTGAGCAATGCATTGTTTCCTATCTGGTACAAGTTAGTAAAGTTTTGAAAAAATCCTCTACTGTGGCTTAAAGCACACCCAAATGTACCAACCCTCTACTTCCCTCCCTGCTAGTACCCTGCAAAGGCATATCTTGATGCGGAGGTACCCCCTCACCACCAAGAATCCTATGAAAATACTGGAAGTGGGTATTGCGTAGACGTTCCTTCTCACACCAGTATAGACCAGGGTTCCTCAGCCAGGGTTCCTCAGGGGAGGTTTCTAGAGGTTCCTTGAGCAATGAGTTAATGAGATAAGTTCCCACTGACACCATTGATCTTCTCAGCTATCTGTAAGGGGGTCATTTTCCCCCCCAATGACCACAAGTGTAAGGAGCATTTATCCCACTGACCATCACACTAATGTATCTTGAGTTGTAGAGTCACTTTTAGCAGGGGATCCCTGAGATCAGAAAGCTAATTTAAGGGTTCCAAAAAGGTTGATAAAAGGCCGGTAGCCGCCCCAACCCCCAATCCCACCCCCACAAATCCCCCTTCCTCTTCTGGAGATTTTTGATACATGTGAGCAGCCTCGCTAAAGCAAATCAGCTTAAAGCGGAGCTACACCCTAAAGTGGAACTTCCGCTTATCGGATTCCCCCCCCCCCCCTCCGGTGCCACAATTGGCACCTTTCAGGGGGGGGGGGGGGTGCAGATACCTGTATAATCCTGGTATCTGCACCCACTTCCGGGACTAGCTAGCCGCAGCTGCCCCGCCCCTATCCGCAGATGGCCGCCCCCCCCCCCCCTGTTGTGTCTTGGGAAACACACAGTTCCCAGGACACAAATGGGGACCAATAAAGACGTGCAGCGCGACTGAACCGGGCAGTGGAGCCGCAAGTGTTTCACTTCCTGATTCCCTGGCAGAGGATGGCGGCGGGGGCTGCCGAGAGACGAGCGATTGCTCATCATCTTCTGCATCGCTGGAACTTGGAACAGGTAAGTGTCTATTTATTAAAAGTCAGCAGCTGCAGTATTTGTAGCTGCTGACTTTTAATATTTTTTGTGCAGGTGGACTCCCTCTTTAATCTAGGACAGGGGTCGCCAAACTTTCTAAGCAAAGGGCCGGTTTATTGTCCCTTAGACTTTAGGAGGGCCGGACTGTCGCCAGCGGGAGTGGAAATTTTCTTGGCATCAGTGGGAGTAAACATCACCACACTTGGCATTAGGGGGAGGAATAGTGCTACATTGTTATCATTGGTAGGAATAGTGCCCCATTGTTGGTGTCAATAGGAGAAAAGTGTCTCGTATCAGCGGGAGAATAGTCCCCCAAGGGCCAGATAAAGGCATGCTAAGGGCCACATCTGGCCCCCCGGGCCGCAGTTTGGAGACCACTGATCTAGGAGACCGTCTTCCACAACAAAGCTGCATGTTAAAGTGATTGTAAACCCTCACCTAGTAAAACAACCCATTCAGTTTAAAAAAACTGAAATAAAAAAGGCAAAACATTTTGTATATAGATATATAAAAAAAAAAACATTATAATTACCTTTTTTTCCCTTTTCTATAAGTGATCACATTCCCTCTGTTCTCAGCTGCATAAGAGCTGGGGGAGGAGAAGAAACAGCACACTGAGCATTGCAGTGAATAGCTGTGCAGAGGGGGCGTGTCAGGGCAAGTCTGATCATTGGGAGGAGAACAGGTCAGTTCCCAGCAGAGCTAGAGAACTGACCATGGAGTGTTCTCCTCCTGCTTAGTGTGGTCAGTTTTTAATAGGAAAGCAGAGGGACTGGCAGAAACACCAGGGATTTCACACAAAAAGGAAGCAACACAAAAGAGAACAGGATACTTTCTCATACAATTACATGGTACAGCAGACACATATCAGGAATATGAAATGTTGGGGTAACAAAGCTTTAACAATAAGAGCTCTAACGCCTCTTATGCACGAACCTCAACCCCCCCCCCCCCCCCACACGCCCGCTCTTGAGCCTAGTAATAAGTTGCTTATGCAACAAGCACATTACATTTCACATCAGAAGTATAGACCTGAAATTTGTGGACTCCAAAATTTAGCTAGCCTAGAAGATTGAGACTCCACAAAAAAATGCATTCTGGTAGATTAAATTGTCCTGACCCCACAGGCTGAGGACCACTAATCAAAGCATGTGACCTTGGTGCCCATCAGGCTCATAATTCAACCAACGGAGATCTCAGTATCAGGGACATTACCTCTCGGCTGTCAGGTTGGAGATTCGCTCCGACTGCAGGGCGGACAGTGATGAATGGGCGAGGTCTGATGGGTAGCGAACTCCAGACAAGTGCAGGTGCATAGCGGAGTGGTGCATGGGTTGCATGGATCCGGGGTTGTGCATAGGGTAGAACTGGGACCTCAGGGCGGACAAACAGTACGAATCATCCATTCTGCAAAAGAAAAAAAGCCGGTGATTATCATCCCTCCCCTGAAAAGCTTAAAGCCGTATTAAACCCAAAACCAAAAATGTAACATATTGCAGTTTACCAATCAGATGTGGTAGCTGCATTTATTTTCTCTTTTTTTTAGGACTCCCCACCCCCCATGTTCCCGAAAATGCATTTGGCCTAAAATGATTTTTTTTTTTAAAATATATTATAATATATTTTTTTTTAAATATATATATATATATATATATATATATATATATATATATATATATATATATATATATATATATATATATATATATATATATATATATTTATATTACACACACACAAAAAATTGTATTATATTTGACTTTTTAAATAATATCATGAATTTAAATGAATATGAATTTGTTGACCATTATCAGCACCTTTAGCGCAAGAAAAGCTAAAAAAAAAAAAAAAAAAAAAAAAAATTTGAAAATGCATCCCTTTATATATTCTATGTAGGTCTTTACACTGGTCTGTTGCGCTTCGCTTATGGTGTTAAAAATCTTGTTTGCTGCATTTTTGCTCAAACAAGCCTCACCAAAAAAAAAAATAAAAAAAACACACCTCCCTGTTGAAATGCATTGAAAACGCAGCAAGAACGCACCCATGTTAGGTCCTGTGACTCAAAAACATCAAACACCTATGCGCTAAAGGTGCCGATAATGGCCGGCAAACTCATTCATTTAAATTCATGATATTATTAAACAAGTAAAATATAATTTTATTTTTTTTATTTTTTATTTATATTTAAATTTTTTTTTTTTTTTTTTTTCGTTTTTCGGGCCAAGTGCATCTTGCATTTTCGGTTTCAGTATAAAAATTTCCATTCAGTGCGCCTCTAGTGAAAAGGGGGAAAAAAAGAAAAGTCCTAAAAAAAAAGCTTAGTAAAATCACAAGCGGTTTTGGCGGCATTATTGGCACCCTTTTCTCTATCGGCAAGTTGCTGAAAACACCATTTTCGGCCGCTGAAATTTCGGTGCAGCTCTACTTTTCACCTGGTGATCTGGCCAGTAACATACCTGCTGTATTAGAGAGTGTCCCCACTCTGGATGAAGGAGCACATGGGGCACCTTTGGACAGCAGCATTTAGATACACAAACAAATTGAAGCCAAACGCCAGCCAATACTTTATGAGCAGTTACAGCAAACCGTTTTTTTTTTTTTTTTGGGATAAAAGTTTTTACATAAATTAAAGCCGATGGTTGTAGGCATCCCTGCTAGTGTTAAATGGTTTGTCTCTGTAACCGATATATTCTGCTGAACAGCTTCTTTTGAAAAACCGTAGACTTACTGGCTGGATCAACAAATCAAAATAGAAAGAAGAAAGCCTAAAAAAGAACAAAAAAAAAAAAAAAAAAAAACGAATGCAGCCATCACATAAGAGTTGAAAAAGAGCGGAAATACTGAAACATTTTAGCGCCACATCCCTTAGAATAATATATATTTTACAGGTTTGTTATGGGACTTTTAAAGCGCAAATACAAGAGTTGATATAAAAAATATAAATTATTTATATTTTTTTATATCAACTCTTGTATTTGCGCTTTAAAAGTCCCATAACAAACCTTTAAGATATACATCACATATAAGAATTGGTAAGCTGCAAGATAACGATTTGCTTTTCGGTTTAAATTCCAAGCTGGGTATACACGTTCCACAGACACAGATGGTTAGATCGGCTTCTGTTGAACAAGCAGCAGTACACATGCCTTATTCTCCTGACAGATGCAACCTTTTTTTTTTTTTTTTACCTGAAGGCAGGGTGCGGGAAGGGGTGATGGGCCGCTAGGTAGCTGTTGTGGTAATATGCCGCCGCCGTGGTTGGGTCCAGGCTGAGGTGGGGGAGCGAAGGCATGCGAAGGTCTTCAGCTGTGTGGTACGGACGGAAGCTGCGCAGGTATTCCTCGGTTACTGTGCTGGAAGGGACCATGTGGGGAACTGGCCTTTGGAGGCTGAAAAGCAAGAACATTTCCCATCAAAGCAAGATCTTTGAAACAATGTCGATATCTTTGAAGCGGTAGTAAACCGCTGAAAAACACAAAAAAAAATAAAAAAAAACAACAACAACAACAACAACAACCCTGCAAGACAATGGCATAATGTGCTAGTATGCATTGCATACTAGTACATTAGGAAATACCCACCTTAGAACAAAGCCTTTCCACTCACTGCTGACATCTTTTCCCGTCCATATACCACCTAACCTGGCTCTGTATACCAACCTAACCTGGCTCTGTATACCAACCTAACCTGGCACTATATACCAACCTAACACTATATACCAACCTAACCTGGCTCTATATACCAACCTAACCTAGCTCTATACACCAACCTAACCTAGCTCTATACACCAACCTAACCTGGCACTATACACCAACCTAACCTGGCACTATACACCAACCTAACCTGGCACTATACACCAACCTAACCTGGCACTATACACCAACCTAACCTGGCACTATACACCAACCTAACCTGGCACTATACACCAACCTAACCTGGCACTATACACCAACCTAACCTGGCACTATACACCAACCTAACCTGGCACTATACACCAACCTAACCTGGCACTATACACCAACCTAACCTGGCACTATACACCAACCTAACCTGGCCAATGAGGCTGGAGCAATGTTCCTGCATGACGTTAGCCCTCCCACTTCACTTGTTTTTGTGCTTGATTGCAAAATTAAAGTGGGCCAGTCTGGATGAAGTCCAGGACCAAATTTTTGTCACAGTCCATCCCTGCTTGTCTCCAATCTATTGAAGAGCTGTGGCCTCCATCATACTTTTTCCGGGAGGGTCGGTTGCATGCATCCCCCAATGGGCTGTGGTTTCGTAGCCTACCAGCATGTCTTTGGAGTGTGAAGTACCCATAACAAACCCACGCAAGGTGAACATGCATACTTCATGCAGACAGCATCTTGGTTTGTACAAGAATCGAGGACCCCAGGCACTGCAAGGCTAGAGTGCTAGATATTAAGCCACTGTGCTGCCCCTAGGAGTGGTAATATGCAATTGCAATTAAAAAAATACCCAACATTTCCATTAGACCAGAGTTCCTCTGACAGAGCCTTGGTTGGCCAACCACGAGAGCCCACCAACTCACTTTAAAGGTTGGAAGCGGGAATCTTGGACGACGGAGTTTGGCGGGATGGCAAAGGCGTATGCGTTCCCCAGTAGATGTGCGGGTACGGAGGGATTGCCGGTCTTCTCTGGCAGCTGAGACTCTGCGATCAGGCGCTCTCTGCTGAGACTGCTCACTCGGGAGGCACCGTCTGACTGCTGAAGGAAAAAAGGAGACATGTCACTATTAGGGTGTAGAACAGTGATATAGCGTGCTGGACCTCAATCTAGGCATGCATTCCAATCTGGTGCAAAGTGCACAGAGGGCCTTGACTTGGTATCCCGCAGTTTGTAGAAGAGAGCTCAAAGAAATGGCTAACCATCTAGATAAAGTTTGTCACAGTAATAATTTAATAACTGCCAACTATAATCAGGGCCGTCCTTAAAATTGATTGGACCCTGGGCAAAACTCCCCCCCATGCAGTTTTGCTCTCCACCTACTCTGAGACAATAGCAGCTACACTCAAAATCAGTTTACTGAATCAGATCAGACAGCTATTGCGCTTGGTTGCCAGAGGTATCATTACCGCTCACTGACTGGTTACAGAACACATTACTGCTCACTGGTTAGTTGCTAGAGGTTACAGCACATGATTTCTGCTTGTTGATTGGTTGCTAGAGATTACTGTGGATATGACCTCAGGGGGGCAGGATATACATATCAATGCCACCGGCCGCCACCATTTACATATGAATGCCGGTAATTTACATGTAAACACAGGGTCTGCAGGTGAGTCATCTGTACACAACAATAGGGCAGAGCTGGGCAGCAATAGTAGCAGCACTTCACACCAAGATATTGGGACACAGCACAGGACTAAAACCTCAAGGGGCGAGGGAATTTAAACCAGGATAGTTGGCAAGTATGAGGCAGCTGCTTTGGGTCCCCACAACAATGACAGGGCCCAGGGCAGCTGCCCCTTTTGCCCTGCCTTAAAAACGGCCCTGACTATAATTGTAAAACAAAAAAGTTTATTTGTCCCGATAACCTCCTAAAAATGGAGAGAGGGGGCTTCGGAGCTTGGTGAGGGCAGACTGGAAAATAAAATAAAGAGTAAAGAACTATCTATTTTCCAGTCCAACATTGTCAAGCCCTGATGAAGGTTGCAACCTCTGAAACATGTTGGCTGCATTCAAACAAATCACTGTAATGAATAAACCTAATTTGGACTGTCACCATACCATAGTGCTGTATAGGGAACACTGAGCAAGTCCCATCAGTCTCTGCAGCAGAGGAGCTTACACTCTAATGCCACGCCCCCCACAAACAATATTGTTATACATTTAAATAGCTTTGACGTATACCATAATACTATACAAATGTATAATAATAATAATAATAAGTGTGCGACTGTGGGGGACATTGGAGCGTAAGCTCCTATGGTGTAGAGACGGATGTGACTGGCTCAGCGTTCCCTCTACAGCACTGCAGTATATGTCAGAGCTATATAAATGTAGAATAATAATAAAGGGGGGGGGGCATTAGATTGTAAGCTCCTCTGGTGCAGAAAATATGAAGTGACAGTTTTTAAAAAAAAAGAAATGATGACCCTATTTATTCATTGAGGGACCCCATCACCCCCCTCCCCCCTTCAGCTTGTTTTTTTTTTTTTTTCTCTCCAGTTAAGTCCATTAAAACATCGGTCTGGATAAAACAATAATTTAACATATGTAGCGTCAGTTGGTTTGTATATAAAGCAGGTAAGTGGAGAACACATGGAGTGCGGTCTGGATTGGCTTTGCTATGATTCATTGTGCAAACATATGCAGCTTTATAGAGCCGGGAATTAAAAATAAAAATGAAAAGGAGCCAGCCGAGGCCTGAACGCCGCGTCTCTCAGGGGTCTCTTTACAAGGCTGGATGGTTTGTAATGGTTAGATGGGCCAAGGAGCGCGGCGGTGAAATCTGCATGCTTGCTGATCTGGTAAAATGCAGCAGAACGTCAGAGCAGATCAGCCGCGGGGAGTAAGACGAGCGGAACGGCACAGTCAAGTGTCTGCGGGCTGCTCCGCGAAGCACTTACCGCGCGCGCTTTACAGTTTTCATTCTGCTCGCCTCCCCATTATCCCCGAACAAAATGCAGCTGCTGCCGCCAGAGAGGAGCGCCAGCCGCGCTTCGACAGGTCAAGTGCTTACATCTGCCAGGAAATATCGTCAAAGTGCAACAATGGCAGAGCAGTTATTGTGAGCATAATTACAAACGTGCGCTTTGTAGCCCGTAGCTGGTCTCTTGTGCTCACTTATAATGTCCTCTGTAATAGCAGCTATCAGTTCACTCCCGACCTCTTCCATCCCTCACTGATTTAACACATCATATGGCATTTTCACCAGCAAGATTTTTTTTTCTGTGCTGTACCCGTCTATGAAATGCTTTTCCAAGGACCATTTGTAAGTGTATGATATACATTTTTTTTTTTTAATTCTTCATACTTGATTGCAAGTCAGTGCTGCTATTGTCCTGCGTCCCCGTTGTAGCCACTTCCCCGCTACATGCACTCCAGCAATGGCTGCATAGGCATTATTTCCCAGGGCGGGTTTCCTGATGAGGACAACAGTTGACCATGACCTCCTATTGTGTGTTGCAAAGGCCACAGACATGCACGCAAAAGCATTGTCGCCCTTTAATGGGAAATGCCTAAAAAATGGGACCTGTATGGCAGGATCACTATTTATAATAAAAGTGGAGCCGTCAGACTTGTATGGAACGATGCCAGAATGCAGCTTCAGCCTCTGGGATAGCCCAAACAAGTCTATTACGGCTCAGTTTGCAGCCAATGGCGATAAGGATTAATGACTAAGAACATTGCAAGGACGCAGCCCTGCCATAGAGGTGGAAGGATGGGGGGGTTTGTGTAGGTTAGTTCTGGAGAGGTGGGATTTGCGTAGGTTATTTCAGGTGATGCAAGAAGGACGTGGCCCCAACTTAGAGGTGGGAAGCTGGGGGGGTGTAGTTTAGTTCTGGAGGTGCGAGAAGGATATGGCCCCATCGTAGAGGTCGGAAGCTGGGGGGGTGGGGGGGTGTGTAGATTAGTTCTGGAGGTGCGAGAAGGACGTGGCCCCGCCATAGAGGTGGGAAGCTGGGGGGGGGGGGGGGGTTGTGTAGGTTAGTTCTGGAGGTGCGAGAAGGACGTGGCCCCGCCATAGAGGTGGGAAGCTGGGGGGGTTGTGTAGGTTACTTCTGGAGGTGCGAGAAGGACGTGGCCCCATCAAAGAGGTGGGAAGCTGGGGGGGGGGGGGGGGGGGGGGGGGGTTGTGTAGGTTAGTGCTGGAGGTGTGAGAAGGACGTGGCCCCATCAGAGGTGGGAAGCTGGGGGGGGTTGTGTAGGTTAGTTCTGGGGGTGTGAGAAGGACATAGTCCCATCATAGAGGTGGGAAGCTGGGGGGGGGGGGGGGGGGGGGGGTTGTGTAGGTTAGTTCTGGAGGGGTGGGAAGGACGTGGCCCCATCATTAAGATGGGGGGGGGGGGGCTGTGTAGGTATGTTTTTGAAGTGTGGGAAGGACATGGCCCTGCTGTAGAGGTGGAAAGCTGGAGGTTGGGTAGGTTAGTTCTGGAGTGGTGGGAAGGACGTGGCACTGCCAATAGAGGTTGAAAGCTGGGGGGGGTGTAGGTTAGTTCTGGGGGTGTGAGAAGGACGTAGCCCCATTATAGAGGTGGGAAGCTGGGGGGGGGGGGGGTTGTATAGGTTAGTACTGGAGGGGTGGGAAGGACGTGGCCCCATCATTGAGATAGGGGGGGGGGGGTTGTGTAGGTTTGTTTTGGAAGTGTGGGAAGGACGTGGCACTGCCATTAGAGGTTGAAAGCTGGGGGGGGGGAGGTTAGTTTTGGATGTGTGGGATTTGTGTGTGTTAGTTTAGGAGGTGCGAGAAGGACGTGGCCCTACCATAGAGCTGGGGGAGTTGTGTAGGTTAGTTCTGGAGGGTTGGGATGTTGAATGAATGGTTAAGGAAATCTTTTTCCTGTAAATAGAGTGCAAGCTCTTCCATCTTATTGCTCTCTTGCAATTAAGCTCTTCTACTTTTCATACGTTATACCTGTATCTGTTTTTTATACTGTATGCCATAATATATTATGAACTTTTTTGCCTCATTAGTAGCTCTTTTGCTTTCCTTATACCCAAAAGATTTCAATTCTTCCACATGCTGTATCCTCCAATATACCCAAACAGATTTGCAAGTAGGGCCAACTTTAGCTTGGTTCCAACTTACTATATGTGCTCTGATACCTCAGCATTGTAATACCAGCTTTCTGTACATAGCTGGGGATGGGAAAATAATAGGTTTGCACTGCAGGTATACAGGGTTCAGTTCCCCCTCAGCGAGAATACCAGTATGGAGTTTGTGTTTATGTTTTTCCTCCCAGCCTCAACCCAGATTTGGGCCTAGTGTGTCTGAGGGACATTCGAATGCAAGCTCTCCTTGTGCAGAGACTGATGTGACTGGCTCAGTGTTCTCTGTACAGCACTGCAGTATAAGTTGGAGCTATAAAAATGTATAAGAATAATGCTAATAATAGTGTGCGACTGTTATATACTGTATATAGCGCTAACAATTTACACAGCCATTTACATATACTGCACATTCATTTTACTCCCTGCCCTCAGGGAGCTTACAATACAAGGTCCCCACATCTCGTATACACTAGGGCCAAATTTGACATGAGCCAATTAACTGGCCAGCATGTCTTTGCAGTGTGGGAGAAAACCCATACATGCATATGGAGAACATGCAAACTCCATGCAAGCAGTATCACGATTGGTATTTAAACCGATGACCCCAGTGCTGCAGAAGTGCTAACTACTAAGCCACTGTGCTGTCCGGTGTAAGCTCCTCTGGTGCAGAGACTAATGTGAATAGTTCAGGGTTCTCTGTACAGCACTGTGGTATATGTCAGAGCTAGAAATATATACTGTATATACTCGAGTATAGGCCGACCCGAATATAAGCCGAGGCACCTAATTTTACCACAAAAAAACTGGGAAAACGTATTGACTCGAGTACAAGCCTAGGGTGAGAAATGCGCAGCTACTGCAAGTGGAAAAGAGGGTCAACAATGCCCATTTGCAGCCTCACTGTGCCCATTTGCATGCCTCACTGTGCCCATTTGCAGCCATAGGTCCCCTGAACTTCAAACGTGATAGTTAAGGGTTCCTAGATGCCCCCTAGCTGCAGCCAAAATGTGGGGTCTCTGGACCCAAAGGGTCCTAAAATGACATTGCTGCAGATGGACACAGTTGACCGACTTTGGGGCCCTGTATCTCGGGGCCACTTGGTGCTAGGAACCCCAAATTTGGATATGTTGTAGTGTTGGTTCCACTGGGTTTACACACCAATTTGGGGTTCCTAGTGGCCCAGAGATACGGGTCGGGTCGGAAAATTTCATTCTGTGCTGCAGAAAAGTGCTTGACTCCAGTACAGGGGTCCCCGACTTACGAACGCCCGACCTACGAACAACCCCTACTTACGAACGGGGCGCTGCGGGGACCCTCCGCTATTTTTCGGGGTCTTCCGGCCGTTTTGCACATGCGCGGCCATACGGAGCCTCGGAAAATTCCGGCAAACTTCGGAAATGTCCGTAATTTGCCAAGCATGCGCAGAACGGCATTAGACGGAACATCGGAAATGTCCGTATTTGTCGGTCTGAGCATGCGAGGCCGACTTACGAACAGTGTTCTCTGTACAGCACTGCGGTATATGTCAGAGTTATACTCGGGGACCCCCTGTATAAGCCGGGGGGGGGGACAATAATCAGGGGGGACAGAGTGTAAGCTCCTCTGGTGCAGAGACTGAGGTGACTGGCTCAGTGTTCTCTGTACAGCACTGTGGTATATGTCAGAGCTATATAAACGTAGCATAACTGTGGGGGACATTAAAGCGTGAGCGGATTGGGGAGTAAGGATTGATTTTATACGATTATATTCTCTGTGGAGGGATGTGGGATTATGCTGCCACCATAAAGGTCTGATGCATGTACGTCAAGCTGGTTTCACAATGCGGAACAAGCCACAGAGCCCAAGACAAAAAAATGTATTTACAAAGCTGGAAGAAGCCTCTTCTCCCTCCCCGAGAATCTCTTCCCCCTCACCCCCCCCCCCCTTCTCCAGACACATCAGCCATAATTAATTGAAAGGGATGGGGCTCCGTTGATTGGAATTCTTAATGAACACAACATCTGTTCACTTTCCAGGCCCTTGTGTTTGTGTGTAAAGCCTTCAGTCAGCTTCCCCCCTCCTCTTCCCTCCACCCTGCTGGGTGAGCATTCAGCTGCCTGTGAACTGTGACCTGCCCCGGGCTATCCGGCATAGGGGGGAGGTCAGAGGGGCAGCATGGGCTAAAAATAATAAGGGGGGGGGCGCTTGGCTTCTGCAAGGCCTACACACAAGGTAGCCCACCCTCCACCTCCCACGGGGTGCAAGGATTATCTGATGTACGCAGAGGTTGGTCGGTGTGGCCTTGTCGCTTTGTATCAAAGACTGATTAAAAATGCGAGCAATATTGTGGCATCGAATTTGCATTGGACATCAAAGCTGAGCAGAATATTTCTTTATGTAGGTCAAGTCTCTTTTAATGAAAATTTTTCCCTCGACAGGATGTCTGATTTCAGCATAGATTTGAAAAGCTTTGATAGCCAAGATAAGAGTCGCATGGAATAAAGAGCGTGTGTAGGAGATTCAAAGAACAGTCCCCCTGTTCCTGCATGTGGCAGCAGCTGCCCCTTCACACTCTATAATCACAAACCACACGACCAGCCATGCCCACCGTGCAGGTTTATGGATGGTACTTTCTGCATCGAGTCGACAGGTCTGACAGATCTCTACAGTCGCTCTTCAAAAACGGCCATGTCTGTACAGCCCTTCTTAAGATGACCCATGTCTGACAGGTCTCCACCGTCCCGCTCAGGATGACCCATGTCTGACAGGTCTCCACCGTCCCGCTTAAGATGACCCATGTCTGACAGGTCTCCACCGTCCCGCTTAAGATGACCTAAATCAAAACATCAGCTGCCATTGGAGATTCTTCCATCGATACTTTAGTGTGGCTGGGGGACTTGATAGATTCCTTTTGTTCAGCCCATGGGTCTGAGCAAGAGAAATTTCAGTTTATGTCCAGCTTAAGCGGGACAGTGGAGACCTGCAAGACATAGGTCTCCACCATCCCGCTTAAGATGACCCATGTCTGACAGGTCTCCACCACCCCGCTTAAGATGACCTATATCGGATAGGTCATCTTAAGCAGGACGGTGGCGACCTGTAAGACATAGGTCATCTTAAGCAGGACGGTGGCGACCTGTAAGACATAGGTCTCCACCACCCCGCTTAAGATGACCCATGTCTGACAGGTCTCCACCACCCCACTTAAGATGACCCATGTCTGACAGGTCTCCACCACCCCACTTAAGATGACCCATGTCTGACAGGTCTCCACCACCCCACTTAAGATGACCCATGTCTGACAGGTCTCCACCACCCCGCTTAAGATGACCCATGTCTGACAGGTCTCCACCACCCCGCTTAAGATGACCCATGTCTGACAGGTCTCCACCACCCCGCTTAAGATGACCCATGTCTGACAGGTCTCCACCACCCCGCTTAAGATGACCCATGTCTGATATATGGAGACCTGTAAGACATAGGTCATCTTAAGCGGGACGGTGGAGACCTGCAAGACATAGGTCATCTTAAGCGGGACGGTGGAGACCTGCAAGACATAGGTCATCTTAAGCGGGACGGTGGAGACCTGCAAGACATAGGTCATCTTAAGCGGGACGGTGGAGACCTGCAAGACATAGGTCATCTTAAGCGGGACGGTGGAGACCTGCAAGACATAGGTCATCTTAAGCGGGACGGTGGAGACCTGCAAGACATAGGTCATCTTAAGCGGGACGGTGGAGACCTGCAAGACATAGGTCATCTTAAGCGGGACGGTGGAGACCTGCAAGACATAGGTCATCTTAAGCGGGACGGTGGAGACCTGCAAGACATAGGTCATCTTAAGCGGGACGGTGGAGACCTGCAAGACATAGGTCATCTTAAGCGGGACGGTGGAGACCTGCAAGACATAGGTCATCTTAAGCGGGACGGTGGAGACCTGCAAGACATAGGTCCCCACCATCCCGCTTAAGATGACCTATGTCTGACGCGTTTCCACCGTCCCACTTAAGCTGGACATAAACTGAAATTTCTCTTGCTCAGACCCATTGAATCTATCAAGACCCCCAGCAACACTAAAGTATCGATGGAAGAACCTCCAATGGCAGCTATTGTATTCTGACAACCAACACCCATGGCTGTCAGAATACCTGAACAGTAACTGCATCTGATTGGATGCAAGCACTGTTCAGTCAAAAGTTTTTCGCTTGGCTCCTTTGATTTTCAGATCAAAGATGTTGGGGCAGGATGGTGCTGACAGATATTCATAGTTCAAATTTTACCAGATTTATTCCATGTATGCTCCACTTTAGGATCATGGACGTTTATTTGGAGAAAATAAATTTTTTCGACCATGCAAGCGACTGTCAGCTAATCAGGAGGGAATGCATAAAAAGTGTTTGAGATAAACTTGGTCTCAACTGGAGCAGTTGCCTAAAACAACCAAACCGCTTTTTATTATTTTCAGGGTTTTAAAGGTGTGTGATAAACTGAAGAAAGCCCAGACACTAAACGTTGTATCCTATTTTGCTGGTCCTTTAACATGCCGACATTCTGCCTATCACGGTGTATGATATGGATATGTAATATATTGGTGTGATACAAGTACGCTATATGGCCAAAGGTTTGTGGACACCGGACCATCACACCATTCCAAAACCATTAATATGAATTTGCCCCCATGGCCATTATAAAAGAGTTGCCCTCCTTATAACATCCTCCATTCTTTTGGGAAGACTTTTCACCAGATTTTGGAGGGTGTCTGTGGGAATTTGTGAAGTCAGGTACAGATGTTGGATGAGAAGACCTGGCTTCACAAATCGGTATTCCTATTTATGGCAAAAGGCGTTTAGTAGAGTTGAGGTCAGAGCTCTTTCCAGGACACTCAAGTTCCTCTACACCAAAATATGAAAACCATGTCTTTATGGAGCTGGCTTTGTACACAGAGGCATAATCTTGGTGGAACAAAAAAGGGTCTTCAACTACAATATTGGAAGAGCACAATTGTCTACAATGTCTTTGTATGTTGTGGTAGTAACACAACCCTTCACTGGAAGCAGCTGTTTTACAGGGGGTTTCACATACTTTTGGTCAACTTGTTGTAGATGTTCTGGTCAGGGGTCCACAAGCTTTTGTCCATAGAGTTTAACTGGAAGGGGGTGTCTCTTACCTGGCGTGCCTCGCTCCTCCATACTCCATTCACGGTCTTGGTCGGTGCAATGGTAACTACGGGCGGTGTGTTCGGCACAGAGTGTCCCCCCGGGGGCACTATGATTGGCCCCATCGGACCCCTTTTTGGCGTGCTGGCAGGCGAGCTGTGGTTGGTTGCCGGTGAGGAGACAGGGGAAGACTCGCTGCTTATGGACGATCCTGCAAACAGAAGCAGAAGCTGCAGGTTATACACTTAAAAGGTTTTAGACAAAAGCAGACCAGCACACAATGGAAACACTGTAAACATAGGGACATATTTTAAGTAGTGAATTTGACATTTAGAATACATTCACTGCAGGTAAATCTTCCATGTGACCGATTCATTACCAGAGAATGTTTGGTAAAAACTCATTCACTGCTCGATAAAAAGACCCTACAAAATGTTATCATTCCTCCCACCCTAGCTTTGCAATATAAAGAGCACAGCTGGAGGGTGTCAACAGTTTTCAGGCCTGCGACTTAACCACTTCCCACCCAGCCACCGTTGTATACATACATTCATACACACAAATTTATATATATATATACATATATATATATATATACACATATATATATATATATATATATATATATATATATATATATATATATATATATATATATATATATATATATATACATATATATATATACATATACATACACACACACACACACACATATATATAGCTGGGTGGGACAAGCGTCATTCTGGGAGGACATACTGATACACCCTCCAAGAAGCTCACCCCATGCGTGCCCTTGGGGGCATGATCTGTGACCACCAAACATGCATGCCTAAACAATTAGGGCTCTTTCACACAGGTCGGATCAGTGCAGATCCGCCCCGTGGATAGCCGCTTGCTCCGCGGGGACCGCCGGAGCGATCTCCGCTGAGCAGGAAGATGACAGGTCTGTCTCTGCACTCTGTGCAGGGACGGACCTGTCAGAGCGCCGCTCTCCCCTATGGGGGATCGGGTGATGACGGACCGTAGAGTCCGTCGTCATCCGATCCGCTCTGCAGACGGATGAAAAAATTGGGGTTTCCTCCGTCTGCAGAAACGGAGCATAGCGGGCACGGACGAGAGCGGGTGTCAGCGGATGCTCATCCGCTGACACCCGCTATCCCATAGGGATACATGTATGTCCGTTTTTCATCCGAAAACGGAAGGATGAAAAATGGACATACGGACCGTCCGTGTGAAAGAGCCCTTACTCAGACAGACACAGAAGTTTATGGAAAAATAAAAAACAAAACAAGCAAGCAAAAAAAATAAATAAAAAAACCCAAAAAACTGGCAGATTTAATAAGCTACTCAGTCTTTCTGCCATCACTTTTCTAGGTTTCTAATGGTTATTCAAAGCTGTGACAGTGGCCTTAGCAGGAAGGGTTTGAAAGTGTCCGGTCTTGATGAGGTTAAAAAAGACTGTATAATGATTTCCATAGGCTCACATGTAAAATGAACGCCATATGCACCCCAATCTCATCAACAGATCTGTACTGGATGCGATTGTCAGTCTGTCCTAATCGAGTAGTGCGGTTACTGGTTACTGTAGCTTAGTGGTTCCCAGATAGTAAAGTGACATAGCAGGAGGTCCCGGATACACCGAAGCTTTGTGAAGAGAACTTTAGGCAACATCCACATTTTCCTGACAGTCTGGGTACTGACCTCAGCCAATCAGGAAGGCACAAGGCTTAAAAAAAGAAGGATAAGCGCAATTTAAAGCACATTTATCCTTTTTGCCCCCTTCCTCTGATGTAATCGAACACCCCCTTTCCCCCTCCACGGATGTGCACCATTTACCTCCATCCGATGGCCACTGCCTCCAGTGTTTGTTTACATCCAGTAAATATAAAAGTTTTTTGTGCTATCCTTATAAATGCGATTAAATACGTTTTAAACTCTCCTGCAGGCAGACGGGACAGTATATACACAAGAGCGTTGCGGACACTTCACTTTGCATCATGATGAGTTTATCTGCAGCCTCCATTGAATCTGATTGCAGCACACTGAAAACAGGCCTGTAGCGTTTTAAAATGCAATCACAGTGCGTCAGTGGAATCACTTCCACTTGTGGAAAAGCCTGAGCAGCATAGATGGAGCTTGGGCAGCGTTTATTAAATGTGCATGAAACAAGCCTCGAGTGTGGGTAACGCTATAACCAAGTTAACCTGCGTTTGTCATTTTGCTGCATCTAAGCGCACGTGAAAGAAGAGTTTATGAACCTGAGCGCAAATTGCGCCATACTTGTGACACCGTACTGAAATAAAAAATTTAATAAAAAAATATATCAAAATTGCATAGAAGCAAAAAAGATGGCGGCGCACCGGCCTAGTGCAATACCATAAAACTCTTTATTAAAAGTATAAGTAAACCCCCCTATCGTTTTCAGCCAAGGAAGCTGCCATCTTGGCCTCTGTTTAATCTTCAGCTGCCATGCTGCTGCACATGCGATCATTTATGACACCAGCCATTGGATGGTCTGACAGTTTGGTTGAGAGCACAACCAATGGGAGTGTTACATTTCCGGCACGCGACGGAAATTAAACTGATAAATGGATGGGTTTACTTCCGCTTTAAATAAAACCAAAATGGCAATGTACTCCGAAAAGGTACACAATCAAGTGCATGCAACAGATCCAGTCCCAAAAACAGGAAATGTATACATTCACAGGGGCACAGTTTACTGGTTTCAAAAGCAGAGCCCTCTTCCTCAGACTCTGCCCTTGAAAACGCATAAGCTGTCCCCCCTTGTGGATGGGCGTTTCCCGTATGCTCTTCCTCAGACTCTGCCCTTGAAAAGCTGTCCCCCCTTGTGGATGGACACGTTTCCCGTATGCGCTTCCTCAGGCCCTTGAAACGCGTTAACTGTGCCCCTGTGGATGGACAGGTTTCCCGTTTTGGGACCGGATCCATTACATGCACTGGATTGTGTACAGTTGGGAGTACATTGGCATCTTTATTTTTTATTGAATAAAAAGAGAGTTTTATGGAATTGCACTAGGCTTCTACTTCTATTTTAGTACTGGCTTCCCTGAACATCAAGGTCGATGAAGCGGCGGTGGTGTCCAGTGGCAGTTACCCAATTTGCATTGACAAGATAGAAGAGCAGCCTGCACGTGGATCCGTATTTCTGAGGCCCTTTCCTACTAGTAGCTCTGACAAGTGATCGTTTTATACAAAATTGTATACAATGAGTTTTTTTTACTCAAAAAGAAAATATACAAAAGGCAAAAAAAAATAAAAAAATTGAATATAAATAAATCAATTTATACAAGCAGAGTTCCTTTCTGCATCCCCGCACATCAAACCCACTTCACACAAAAAACATGGAGGGCCGCGAGTCTTCACTGTCCCGTTCATTACAGCTCAATGGGCTTCTACAGGTCCATCTCTGACCTCAGGACACACCCTATAGAAGTCTATGGGGATGTAATGCACAGATGTGGCCAGAAAAAGTAAAGCCGGCCATAGATGGAGCGATTTTCTCTTTCCTGCAACCATGGGCTTACATAGTAAACCCATAGTTGTTTATATGCAGGTTTATGCTCTAATACAAACAACTATGTATATTACAAGTATACGACTCCCTGTCCCTAGAGTGTGGAGGTACTGGAGGGGAGGGAAGAAAGGAGAGTCATATACTTATATTGTGCATAGCTGTTTACATGCAGGTTTTCACTCCAATACAGATTATGAGTTAGTTACCAAGCCCTGAAGAAGCAGGTACACAGACCGCGAAACATGTTGGCTGCTTCAATGTGTCTGACATGTTGTACATACACCATTGTTTTTATATGTAGGTGTGTGTGTTGTGTGTGTGTTGTGTGTGTGTGTGTGTGTGTGTGTGTGTGTGTGGTTTATTTCTTTTTCTATTATTCAATATTTAAATGCAAATATGGATCTTAAAAACGGTGGTCTCCAGACAATTGAATGCCCAGATCCATTACAAATTTTCTTTCCCATTGTTTGTTAAAACTTTATTGCAGAAAATGCTTTTGGAGGACAGACAGACAGACCTGAGCACTGAACTCCTCAGGCAGACTGCCAGGTTCGAGGGGTTGACTGCTGCGATTTCAGTGGGAGAGCCGATGCACCCTCGGATCCCCCTGCAGTCACACCTTTATTTTTCTGCAGCAATTTCAGTGTCACTGCAGTTAAGGATCGTGCAGGGGATGCCTGAAATTTGGCCCCAGGTTCTGTGCAGACGGCAGGGGATGCCTGAAATTTGGCCCCAGGTTCTGTGCAGACGGCAGAGAGCCAAACATTTTGTATACAGCACAGAGAACACCCTCAGGATGGTCACAAAGGATTATTGGCAGATGAAAAATCATTGTTGTACAATGGTTGGTGCCGCATTCTTTTTTTTTTTTTTTTCCTTCTTCCTTCTCCCATACTAAAAGTGCCATTTCCTTTTTAAGGGTCAGTCCACCCAAAGTGGTTCTATTGATGCCAGCGGATTTAACCACCCCGACAGTTTGTCGTATCTCTGTTGGAATCCAGTGGGCCCCCCCCCCCCGCAGCTGGAAAACAGGGTGGCATCATTAGAGATGTGCATCTACAGGCGGTGCCCCCCCATTAGAGTGCGGATATGAGGATGGAAGGAAGATGCCGCTTATTACAGCGCACAGAGGCTGATAAGGTTCAGAGCCGCTATTGAAGCGTATCTTGTTAACGGAAGGCTAGGAACAATTAGGGATGTAATCCTTTCTGAGCCGGGGAGCCGTCCCTGACGGCTCCAAATCAATAGCTTCCCTGTGAGTCAGGCAATTAACGGCGCTGGGCCTCGCAGCGCTACAACCTCTCGCTTTTAAAGAGAGGCAACAGTGTGATCATTGTAATTAACTGCTGGCATCCTGCTCGGACCGGCTGAATAAAATTAATTGGGATTAGAGTCGAGGCTTCCTGGTGTAGCGCTGTCACCTTTGTTGTTGCGCCCCGCGCCGACGCCAGCCTATCTGGCAGACCTGCAGAAGGTGTGCAATTAACAGCTCGTCCTGGTCACGCTCGTGGGCCCAAGTGAGGATGACCTTTCCTGCGGCGCAAGCACGCAGCAGAATGACAGCGAAGGTCGAAGCTGGAATTAGGGGGGGGGGGGGGGGGGGAGATGGGTCGTCTTGAATGGTCACAACTCTATAGAAATAAAAAGGATACCCTTGCTGTGACGGCAGCCACCGCATTCACTTTGCAACCCAAATACGCAAAAAGGTGACAGCGCTTCATCGCCATTGCAAAAGGGCAGTTTAATAAGACAATATAGGACGGCAAAAATGGAGACAGGTGTGTCATGGCCAGTCGCTTGCTATGGGAATACTCACGTGCTCGCTCCCGAGCCCCCATAAAGACGCAGCGCAGCACAGCTCCCCCCTCAGCTGTAATTGACAGCAGCAGGAGCCAACGGTGCCCAGTGTGGTGTCTAAGCCAATGAAGAGAGAGCGCCTCTGCTCTTGTGCACATTGCTGGATCGAGATCGGGCTCAGGTAAACGTTCAGGTGGGGCTGGAAAGGGGGAGATGCTTGCAAATGTTTTTACCTTTAATGCATAGAATGCAGCAAGGTATATAAAAAAAATAATAAAAATATATAAACTTCTGCCTTTAGAACCACTTTAAATTTCAATCAGCATCCTCTTAGGAACCTTACGCCACTATTGTGCCATGTGGTTACATAGTAGGTTTGGGTTCCCCAGATTGCGAGAGCCCTGCCTGGCAGGATAGAGCCCCCGATCTTTCTCAGCTGCAGTTTCACTTACAGGTCCCATTCCAATTTCCACCATGGACAGAAGACGCAGCAGATTAAATAAGCTCATCTCTCTGTACTCTACCCCCATCAGCATGCTTCTTTCACTGCAATACATGATTGATCCCTTGTGCTGGTTGCAGTTAAAAATACAATTAATTATTTATTAAATAAATTACAGAGCTGCACATTATTTATATATAAATAAAAATGTGTAAATATATATATATATATATATATATATATATATATATATATATATATATATATATATATATATATATATATATATATATATATATTTTATTTTTTTTATTATTTTTTTTTTTTTTATATTATTATAAAAACCTTTTTTTTAAATATATATAATATAAAAAACATATATTTTTTAAATATAATATATATTATATATATATATATATATATATATATATATATATTTTTTATTAAAAAAAATGTTTTTATATAAGAACTCCAGGCTGATTATAATAATAAAAAAAAAAATATATATATATATATATATATATATATATATTTTTTTTTTTTTATTATTATAATCAGCCTGGAGTTCTTATTTTTTTCCAAGGCTTAAAGCTGGTTTTCAGGAAGCTATGATATGGGTATTACAATTGAAGCATGCATTATGATAACAGGGGAACATATGGGGTGAAGGCTCAGCAGGGCTGCAGAAGATAAAAATCGTCATCTTCTAGTCCAGTGCACAGGAATATCTCGAATAATCTTCTAAACAGAGAACATAAAAAAAGGCTTTTCCAGCGCCCGCCTCTTCCCGCTCTACAGCCTCATCCACTGCTCACATCCCACTAAATGGGGCACTTATGAGATTAATGTACTCTGCAAAACGACCGGTAATTTCTACCTTAATTATGAAATTAATTTGTCGCTGTTAAATTCCCCTTCACTGGAAAAATAGGCCGTCAGCGGAGGGCTCCCTCAACTGCCCCGGTGAGTCAACCATTCTTGCTCTCTGGCCAGACCTCTGAGCCCCGGGGGGCAGCCGCCTGGCTGTCAGTGACAGATAACAGCGATGTAAAGGAGGTGGGGGGGTGGGGGGGCATATGACAGACACCTGCATCCAGGCAGAGACAGGAAAAAGTGAGCTCAAGGGGATCAAACATACGGGAACAATAAAAGAGAACAGGTGCAATGAGAGCGGATTAGAGACCACAAACAAATGAGCGCGGAGGAAATAGGATGCTACAGAACGAAGGGGGATGGGTGCAATTATACAAATTCAAAAGCAGGTTAGTCTGCTCTGTGTACAAGGCAGATCTCAAAGTTAAGTCAACGTCATGGAGCGTTGGTTTGAAACCCATTATCCAAAATATTTCGGCACCAACAGGATCAAACCAAGGCGGCCGCCCCCGGCCGAGCTCAAACCAAGGCAGCCGCCCCCCGGCCGAGCTCAAACCAAGGCGGCCCCCCCCCCCGGCCGAGCTCAAACCAAGGCGGCCGCCCCCCCCGGCCGAGCTCAAACCAAGGCGGCCGCCCCCCCGGCCGAGCTCAAACCAAGGCGGCCGCCCCCCCGGCCGAGCTCAAACCAAGGCGGCCGCCCCCCCGGCCGAGCTCAAACCAAGGCGGCCGCCCCCCCGGCCGAGCTCAAACCAAGGCGGCCGCCCCCCCGGCCGAGCTCAAACCAAGGCGGCCGCCCCCCCCCGGCCGAGCTCAAACCAAGGCGGCCGCCCCCCCCCGGCCGAGCTCAAACCAAGGCGGCCGCCCCCCCGGCCGAGCTCAAACCAAGGCGGCCGCCCCCCCGGCCGAGCTCAAACCAAGGCGGCCGCCCCCCCCCCGGCCGAGCTCAAACCAAGGCGGCCGCCCCCCCCGGCCGAGCTCAAACCAAGGCGGCCGCCCCCCCGGCCGAGCTCAAACCAAGGCGGCCGCCCCCCCGGCCGAGCTCAAACCAAGGCGGCCGCCCCCCCCCGGCCGAGCTCAAACCAAGGCGGCCGCCCCCCCCCGGCCGAGCTCAAACCAAGGCGGCCGCCCCCCCCGGCCGAGCTCAAACCAAGGCGGCCGCCCCCCCCGCCGAGCTCAAACCAAGGCGGCCGCCCCCCGGCCGAGCTCAAACCAAGGCGGCCGATTTCAAACCAAGGCGGTCATTTGCCTGAGTTTAGATCAGGGGTCTTCAAACTACGGCCCTCCAGTTGTTCAGGAACTACAATTCCCATCATGCCTAGTCATGTCTGTGAATGTCAGAGTTTTACAATGCCTCATGGGATGTGTAGTTCTGCAACAGCTGGAGGGCCGTAGTTTGAGGATCCCTGGTTTAGATGTTTCCAGTGATGGGTACAGTTAATGCTACATCATGCAAAGACATTTTAGATCAGTGATGGCAAACCTTGGCACCCCAGATGTTTTGGAACTACATTTGCCATGATGCTCAACTACACTGCTGAGTGCATGAACATCATGGGAAATGTAGTTCCAAAACATCTGCGGTGCCAAGGTTCGCCATCACTGTTTTAGATAATTGTGCTCTTCCAACCTTGCGGCAAAACTTTGGTCCGAAGGAATAAAAGTGTCCTGCACAGAGCCCTGACCTCAACCCTACTAAACACCTTTAGGATGAATTGGAATGACGATTGTGAACCAGATCTTCTCACCAAACAGCAAATGGGCACAAATTCTCTCAAACACACTCAAATCTTGGGAGAAGCCTTCCCAAATGTGTGGAGGGAGGGTGTTCTAGCTACAGAAGGGCCCATGGTTTTGAAATGGTATGAACAACAAGACTGAATAGGTGTGGTGGTCAGGTATTCACAAACTTTTGGTCATATAACCCATGTATGAAACTAGCAGATAAGAGGCTCCATTTGCAGTCCCGGCGATTTCTAGGATTCTAGACCCTTGCGTATCACATTAAATTTCATCTGCTACGGTTGAGGAATGTGAGCTTAAATAAATAAGGAGACATGCTGTTTGGGGCTAAATATAAAATGGTAAAGTCACACTTGGACTTTAGAATTTTGTGGTCACCAACAAAGAACATTTGAGGTTTCTGGTTTGGACAGTTAATAGTATGATGGGTGCCAGGGCGACTTCGCTGCTAGATGTGTAAGCAGAACATTTTAAGAAAAGGCATAGTAACCCTTTAAAACACAGCCCCAAAATATAAATGCTACCATAACAACACTAGACAAATATTTGTCAGCATACAGCTGCATTAAAATGGACTTGACAGCGGCTAACAATGAAACATTACCATTTTACCTTACAGCAGAATACTGACAGGGCCCTGCTATGTTAAAACCTACAACTTTCCAACCAGCACACACTCTCTGAGTTATCATGGCAATTGAGCTGCAACAAAGTAAGGTTCCGGGACATGTAGTCATCACACAGCGACGCTGAAGTTCCATCTTCCTGAACCTACGCCATCTGTAGGAGGAGCCTACAATGGGTCTAAATTTCAGCCTTCAGGGGACCATACCCCATGGAGGGGCTTTTCTTTTTCATTAAATAGTAGCCCTCAAATGCCAAATCAAAATTCCGTTACATCAAAATGGCGCCACCAGACCATTTCCATTTGGCAAACAATGAAATTTGTGTATTGCCATAGGGCGGAAATACAATGAGTTTTTGATTTTCTGCACTCGCCACTTCCACAGCACTAGATTTATCAAAACCAGATAAGCCAATCAAAAACAACTCTGGGTAGGCAACGCAAACATTGCACTTCACGTACAGGTCTTTTAAACATTGCACGTTTCCTCCAACGATTGAAAAGTATGTGAAATGTTGCTTCAACATCAATCCTCTACGTCATCACTCCTCGTTTCATCCATCAAGGAACCCCAAACAGATCACATTCTACACCAAACGCCTGGAGAGTTGGTTAAAGAAAAGATGCGCCAAGAAACCTCAGAAACCAATATCAGATGTGGCTCTCCCTTCAGGGAAAGATGCATTTCAGCGGCAAGCTGAAAGTCTAGAAGAGGAAGACATCGATCTGGAATTCCAAGAGTCATATATGAAATGACCCAAGTCTCCTTATCGGAAGTAAACACTTCTGCTGTGAGTCTCATTATTGGCTGATCCTAGAAAACGCATCTGAATTTTTTTTTTTTTTTTTATGTGCAAGGGCAGGGAAGGAACTTCACATAATATGAAGGAAATACATTACTACATAATACAAGCCAACAAATTAAAAAAACAGGATCACATTATACCAAATCTCTAGTGTTCCCATTACATCATCCTAATGCCCCGTACACACGGTCGGATTTTCCAACGGAAAATGTCCTATCGGACAATGTTGTCGGAAATTCCGACCGTGTGTAGGCTCCATCAGACTTTTTCCGTCAGATTTTCCGACGGACAAAGTTTTATCTCCTGCTCTCAAATTTTCCGACAACAAAATCCTATCGGACTTTTTCCGATCATGTGTAGCGAATTCCGACAGACAAAGTGCCACGCATGCTCAGATCACATTACAAGACCAAAAGCTATTGGCTACTAGCCTCTACGTAGTCCCGTCGTAGGCAACAAACATCACCACGTTCAGAATGATCGGATTTTCCGACAACTTTGTCCGACCGTGTGTATGCAACACCAGTGTCGGACAAAATCCGTCAGTAAAAATCCGATGGATTTTGTGGTCGGATCTTCCGACCGTGTGTATGGGGCATTACACTACAAGGTTCCCGCTCATCTCCCACAGTATTGCCCAAGAGCGATATAGGGCAAAATATAATTATATATATATATATTTTTATTATTTTTTTATTTTTTTTTCATTAGTAATTACACAAGTACAGCATGTTTATAGGGAGGATTTAACAACCATCCTTCCTAGATCTTCAATGCCAGTCCTAACAAAGCAGTTATTTCCAATTTGTTATATATCACTCACAGGATTGTCACACACACACACACACACACACACACACACACACTAGAAGGCCAAACCTCTATGGACTCCCATCCAGATGGAGTTCAGGCGTTTCCAATGAAGGATACTATTAATGCTATAGAAGACAGTTGTGATCTTCCAACCTTGTGGTAATGGTTGCCCTGTGTACAAAGCCAGCTCTATAAAAGACATTGAGTGACCAATTTGGTGTGGAGAACTCTAGTGTCCTATACAGAGCCCCGACCTCAACATTAAAGACTTGGAACGCAGATTGTGAGCCAGGCCTCCTCATCCAACATCAGTACTTGACCTCACAAATTCCCACAGACGCCCTCCTCATTCGTCCCCCCCCCCCTCCCCCATCACGACAGTGCCTACCAATAGCTCTCATCTTTCTATTCAACCCCTTCTCCATTGACATAAATAGGAACATTCAGTCAGCTGGCTGATGAGATACCAGCTATTGTCCCCCTTACCCATCCCAACACATTGGGGGTGATTTACTAAAGCTGGTGCATGGTAACCAATCAGCTTCTACATTTTATTGTCAAAGCTGAAATAAGCTGAAGTTAAAAGCCGATTGGCTACCATGCACAGCTTTACCAGATTCTGTGTGCACCAGTTTTATTAAACCACCCCCCAATGTCTTCCAAAATCTTATCTTGCCATCAGTCCCCTTCTTTATTGACACAACTAGGAACATTTGGTAGAGCAAGAGCATTTCCTTAATGGACCCATCACCATTCCCACAACCTGAGACCAGTTGAACTGCACATTCCTAGCCAGTCACCCTTGTGGCTCTTACACAAGAGCAGCATTAGCAGCCTGAAATACAACAGGCAAGCATGCAAAATATAAAAGCCTCAAAAAAGAAAAACTGTGTATAAAATGAAACGACTCCCACGTGAATGGTCGCATTAGGCAGAGCAGAAAACGCTCACCCCCAGAAGATCCTAGGAGATAGAGCCTGGTGGAGAGCCACCCACCAGTATATCTATGAACTGCAATGGCAGTTATGGTTAGACCACCTCTGTAAAGGTTCAGGTTATACAAGAACTAATCACACATGCAGAAAAGACGGACTTTACGGGACATCACTAAACATCCTAGAAAAAAATTTCCAGGGACGGGCTAGAAACTTCTGGCAGCGTTCCTGGAAACAAATCGGGCCCTTGAAACCGTACGGCGGTGCGACTCTGGCATGCACACATGCAAGGGACGCGGCTTTTCCAAAAATCTCTGCTTACCTCTGGGCTCCTCGGCCTGCTTTGCGAGTTTGCGCAGCGCCGCGGCAAAGCTGGAGGAGGGTGCGGACTGGACTGAGTGCGCGCTGCTGGCCGCCGGGCTGCCGTTGGGTACCAGGGAGCCATTGATAGGGGAAGGAGTGAGGGGGCTGACTGTGGCCGTAGTCCGAGTGGCTGTCGAAAGCATTCCTATGGAAGCTGACTTTGGCTCATGGTTCATGCCTGGAATGAGGGAGAAACAAAAAATAAGGCTAAAGCAGAACAATTAAAAACAAAAATAAAAAATGAAAAATAAAAATAAAAAAAATATATAAAAAATAAAAAACATGACTACTGCAGGGCAAGGACTGGCTGCTATTGACTAAACATGTTACATAAAATCGCTGCTATCAAAGAGGCCCTGTCATCCAAACACACAGTACTTTAAGGAATGCAGCACACTAAAGCACCCCATTATCCTACTATAAAACTACTCATCTGGACTGAGTTTATGGTAACTCCCTAAGGGGGAAAAAAAAAAGAAAGACAAATATAACTTGGTATCTTCTGTCTGTTAAAATAACTATCCAGACAGAAACAGCAGGATGAAATGAATGTTTATGTAGTTCTGACCCCTCTGGATGTAGATGTAGGGAGAAGCGGTATTTGGTAAAAAAAAAAAAAAAAAAAAAAACACAAACACACACACCACGGACTGAGAAAGATGAGGAGTTTATTTCTAGCACCCCGGGAAATCAACCCAACACCGCTACACATTATGCTAAGATGAAAAGAAAAAAAAGAAAAAGAAAAAAAAAAGAAGAAGAAGAAGGGGCACCAAAAAGGAGTTGCTGTTGTAGTTAGGGGCATACGGTTGTTTTCAGTTGAAAGCCAACCCATTTCATGTTAGAATTCCCCTTCCTCGGGGTTTGGATTTTCATGCATCTATGCTGTGTACTGGATTACAGTCTTGACATTTCACCAAATTGAGACTTCTATTTAAAAGTTAGCAAATCACAGCTGTACTTTCTACTGCTGAGTCAATCACTCACCTGCGCATTCCAGCCCTGAAGGGGATTTCCTAAACTTCAAAACGTGGCGGCTTTCAACTAATAGGAGAATTGTTTGCATCTAAGCATCTTATCAATTTGTCTATTTGGGGCACCTTTTCTTCTTCGCCTAAAGTTTCCACCTAAGGTGGCCTTGTGGGTAGAGGGAAACCCTCATTCGGGACGACACTCGTAAATCTGCAGTTATCCACACAATTCGGGCCTAAGAGGTTCCTCTGCTCCAGCAAGACTCCTGACCAAACCCTTCCTACCACATACGCCAGAGGCCAAACCCTTCCTACCACGTCCGCCAGAGGCCAAACCCTTCCAACCACGTCCGCCAGAGGCCAAACCCTTCCAACCACGTCCGCCAGAGGCCAAACCCTTCCAACCACGTCCGCCAGAGGCCAAACCCTTCCAACCACGTCCGCCAGAGGCCAAACCCTTCCAACCACGTCCGCCAGAGGCCAAACCCTTCCAACCACGTCCGCCAGAGGCCAAACCCTTCCAACCACGTCCGCCAGAGGCCAAACCCTTCCAACCACGTCCGCCAGAGGCCAAACCCTTCCAACCACGTCCGCCAGAGGCCAAACCCTTCCAACCACGTCCGCCAGAGGCCAAACCCTTCCAACCACGTCCGCCAGAGGCCAAACCCTTCCAACCACGTCCGCCAGAGGCCAAACCCTTCCAACCACGTCCGCCAGAGGCCAAACCCTTCCTACCACGTCCGCCAGAGGCCAAACCCTTCCTACCACGTCCGCCAGAGGCCAAACCCTTCCTACCACGTCCGCCAGAGGCCAAACCCTTCCTACCACGTCCGCCAGAGGCCAAACCCTTCCTACCACGTCCGCCAGAGGCCAAACCCTTCCTACCACGTCAGCCAGAGGCCAAACCCTTCCTGCCTCGTCCGCCAGAGACCAAACCCTTCCTACCACGTCCGCCAGAGACCAAACCCTTCCACGCTTTATCCTCGAACTGAACCCTTCCCTAGCCAGAGAGCCACATTGTGTGAAATCCTGGGACAACCAGAATAAAATCCCAACTTTAGGGGAAGTCACGGGGATTAAAAGTCAGTAAAGGGGAATTGAACATCAAGGAGACTGAGAAATCAAACTTTCTGCTTTCACTTTCTGCCAAAACACTTCGCCTTGTCAATCAATGCTCAAGCCGCAACATGTAAAGTGCTGCCGGATCTGTCAGCGTTACATACATGAATAAAAATGTAGAAAATTGCCTTTTTTTGTGTTAACCACTTTTTACTAGGGAAGTCTTATCAGGTGACCTTTGATACCAGGAAGCAAATTAGTTTTCTGGGGTCAGTAACGGGAATGTTAATGGATGCACAGGCCAATATTGTTTGTTGACATTTGTACGAGGACTCACATGGCCAACACGGGACAGGAAGCAGTGAAGTGACATTTCACTCAAGCTGTGAACTGAACAGGAGGTCAGTCCACCCCGCAATGCAAATACCAGACTGGGAAGCATCTCAGTGCAGCCAAAGACCGCCAGATTACGCAGCCCATAGAGCGGGCCAGTCAGCACAAAGAACAATGCTCAGTAATTTCTGCCCCCCCCCCTCACACTTTTAGGAAAATATAATATATATCTCTATCTATCTATATTATATTATATTATATTATATACACACACACACAAAACACACACACAAAACACACACACTTCAGGTATGGACTGAACAGAATGAAATATGTTGGAGGGATAGGAGGAAAAAATAATAGAAATAATAAACAAAAAAAATAAATATATATATAAAAATTGTGGGTTCTGAATTCTCCCAGACACAATGCTTGTTCTGGGATGAATGGAAGGCCCAGCGACACCCACACGAGCAACAAAACCCACCCAGATTGAGATTTCCCAGAGATTGGCGCTCATCACTGTATTACTAGGTCTTCCATGAACAGACGGACACCCTGAAAGTACCCAAAGCCACATTGGAACAAAGTCTTAAGCATCCCCTCAAGGACTGCCATTAGCAATAATTCCTACAAAACCCTCAAAAAGCTGGCTGCTCTCATCGTCCATTGCACATGAATGGCATCCTCTTCATCTTTTCCCTTCCTCTGAGGACTCATTTTGCCAGACAATTGAGCACATCGGTGGACTCCTCCATATGCCCTGCTAACAAAAATCTACTGTCCAATCAGCCATTTGATTATTGTACTCTGGTTAGAACCAATGCCATCATCCAGATAGAGGTTCTTTTACCCAACCTATCATATGGAGCATCCTCAACAGCCCAGTAAAGTTTAATTCTCCAAGCCCTCCATCCACACCTGAGCAATTTGCAGCGCTTTTTCTGAAACGCGACAAACGCTCAACATAAAGCTTCAGGTTATTTTCAATGGTGCCCATTAACACCTGAGGGTCGTGCTGCTGCTTGCCAAGCACCTTTTTGTGCAGAATCATGTTGTTTTTTTGGATACATAAACATCGGAAGCGCTTGAAAATATGTAACGCAAGCATTTTTTGCACCCGAGAACCTGTCTTCTACTCCTAGCTACCTTCAAAATGAAGGCTTCAGGGGAGTGTCAATGCTGGATGTGGAGACCTTTATCTGCCTTGTGGAGGACCTACAAGGACTTCTATGAACCCAGTAATGACCATTACAAGAAACATGGCAAGCAGCAGAGCGCATGGGAAGAAACTGACATGGGGGCCATGGCTCAAGAGCTCCAACAGAAAAATGTAGCACACAACCATCGAGGAAAAAAATTTAAATTAAAAAAAAAAAACCAAGGGTCATGCCTTGTCGCAGAATTTACTGTCTTTTTACATTGGCTGAAACAACTGCCTGTAACTTGAAAACAGAAATGCGTCAAAATAGCCTGACACGGCTTATGCTGAAGCGCAAGACTACATTCACACCCGATCGATTTCAATTGTGTGTTTCTCAAAGTGCTTCAATGATCAACGTCAGGATTCTTAAAATTCAAATAGTATAGGTATTGCCGCGGTGTCCCATTGATTTCAATGGGTAGGAGTGGTATAGGAGTGGTGAATAATTCACTGCTCCAAAGATGCTGCTAGCAGGACTTTTTTTTTACCGTCCTGCTAGTGCACCGCTCCAGTGTGAAAGCCCTCCGGCTTTCACACTGAAGTGAAAGGACCCGCTTTTTTCAGGCGCTATAGCGCCTAAAAAACGCTTCTGTGTAAAAGGGGCCTTAGTAATTAGCTTTCCATTGACCAAAACAAAAATGCTAAAGCCTAAAAATGCACAAGAAAAAAAAAAAAAAAAAAAAAATAATAATAATAATAATAATAATAATAATAATAATAATAAAGTGCCCATTCTCACTGGGAAGCCGAAAAAAATAAATAAAATCAGGCTAATAAATGAAGCGGTAATGCCACGTACACACGCGGTTTTGCCGTCGGAATAAACTCTGAAGGTTTCTCCGACGGAATTCCGCTCAAGCAGTCTTGCATACACACAGTCACACCAAAGTCCGACCGCCAAGAACGCGGTGACGTACAACGGGACTAGAAAAAGGAAGGTCAATAGCCAGTAGCTTCCATCTCGTACTTACTTCAGAGCATGCGTCGTTTTTGGTACGTTGGAACAGCATACAGACGCTCGAGCGGTTTTCCCAGATAGGAAAAATGTAAAAAAGGTTCTATTTCTAGGTCCGTCAGAATTTTCAACCTAAAAAGTCAGATGGGGCATACACACAATTGGAATATACGATGAAAAGCTCCTATCGGACTTTTTCCGTTGGAAATTCCACTCTTGTGTGCGCGGCATAAGAAATCAGGCCAGCACATCCAGAAGACCTACAATGCACTCCCAACACAGACCCAACAGGCATTATTGCCTCTTCCCCGCCAGTGATGAGGAGAGCGAGCGAGGAAGGGCTTCCAGCTTAGAAGATCCATCTAGTCATTGAAAAGCGAGTAACAAAAGGAGGCAGAAGAATTTCCCAGAGGCTAAAATGCCTCCCAGCCGCCTGCTCCAGAGGTCCTACTGTGTGTTGATCAGACAATCTCTGTCTATGTCACCTTGGGATCAAGGAGAGAGAAGGAAGAAAAAAAAAGAAGATGAGCGATCCCTTCTGAGACTAGGGCAGGTCTTCTGGCTGTGGGTGATAATGGAAAGCATGGAGAGGAAGAGCAGCTGGATAAAACTAGGAGGGACACAAAGAGGAGAGATTTCCTAAAACTGGTGCAGCTATGTATAGTAACCAGATTCTAAACTTCAGCTTGTTTAAGCTTTGGACAATAAGCCCCCGGATCACATTGGTGCGATTTGTTAGGTCAAATCGCATGTCAAATTGGAGCCTATTGCCTGCAATAGGAGTTCCTACACTACTTTTGGCGACTTTGGGGGCAATTTCAAAAGACATCTGTGCAGGAGCTCGCACAAATGTCTTTCAAGTTGCCCGAATTCGGACCTGAAAACGGACAAAAAAGACGTACACAGGGCTCCTGTGCAAATTCGCACCGGAGCCACAGTGGAGATATGTGGACTGGAGTTCTGTCAAAAAATGTCAGCCTATTGAATAGTGTCCGCCCGGTACTGCGCAGGCTCAGCGCTTGCGCAGTACGGAGGACAAGGAGATTCGGAAAATCTCAGAAGATGAACGTCGCCTGCGCCGAGAGTCCAGGTGCAAGCCCCACCATCCAACATATATGGACATAGGGCTGCACATAGTTAGAGGGCCCCTCGCGGGCTCGCCGCGCTTCGGGCACGGCCTCTCTTCGCTCGGCTCTTTTTTATTCTGACTCCATGTCCACTTGGATGGTGGGGCTTGAACCTGGACTCACGGCGCAGGCGCCGTTCATCTTCGAAATCTGCTTCTCCTGTGTACTGCGCATGCGCAGTACACGGCGGACACTATGCGACGGGGGACAGTATTTGACAGGACACCGGCTCATAGAGACCCGGTCAAAATCTCCTGCTATTGCGAATTGGATGCGGGGAACCCGCATTCCAATTCGCAATAGTGTGAACCCAGCCTGAACAAAGGGCTAAAAGCCAGAAGTCAATTGGTTACTTTGCACAGCAGCACCAGTTTTAGTAAATCTCCCCCAAAGTGTGCAATATTGTGTGTAAGGAAAAGACTGCAGGAGCCGGGTAATCCAGGAAAGAAGAAAAAGAGAGCTATGAGATATATAGAGAAAAGATATATATATATATATATATATATATATATATATAATCTATCTCTCAAGCATTTATTATAAATAATCCCAGGCGATCCTGCCACGAAGGTCCTTGGTTCAGACACTTCCTGTTATAAG